>JAOTQG010158519.1:0-18276 GCA_025631175.1 Iris virginica
AATTATTTTTTATGCTAATTATCATTAAGGTAAAAAATTAATTGATGTAAATATTAGTTAAGATATAAATTAAATAAGGAATTATTTTTTATGCTAATTTCTTTTCTGTTTTTTTTTAATTTTTAAAATATGCAATTTAAACCCCTAAACTTTATCTGATGCTAAAATAACGGAAAGACCCCTGGAAAAGTCACATGTTTTGCACGTGAGTCCATGTCCATCGTTTCTTGACGAAACCGTCAAAAAAACCCTGAATTGATTGATTTTTGAAACAACAGGACCCAAATTGATTTTTTTGGAACATTGGGGCCCATTTTGAACCCCCACGGAAATTTTAGGGCCTAAAATGTCAAAAACCCTTAATTTTAATTTATAATTATATGAAATTCCTAGTTATATGAAATTGTTGATTATAAAGAATATCTAATTATACAGAATTTCTAAAATAACTCCCTACATATATGGAATGGTTGTTAATAAATCAGATTTTTTATTTCAAATTAATTCCTTAATTTTAGGGATTGATTGAAATTAACGAGTGAGAGTGAGGAGAGTGGGAGAGTGAGATACACTTGCTAGGTGGTGTACCAATCTCTATGCGCCTATGCGCTTAAAATAATTTTCATTTTGAATGGAGATTTCATGTCTTATTTGATGTTTCATCTTGTGTCTCGTATCTTTTAAACATGACACGTATCGTATTATTTAGAATTTAAAAAGTTAAGATTATTTTTCAAACGATTAGGATGGAATTTAAAAAAGATGAGAGAGATAATGAATGAGAAGCCCGAACTCATTTTTTTTTGTTACATATGTTATAATTAGAAATTTAGAATGTCGATTTTTGCTACTTAAATTCGAATCAAAAAGTCGATTTTCATTGATACGATATTTTATAATAATTAAAATAAAAAAGTAAAAAAGATACAAAGAAAATGACGAATCCACGAAAAATCAAATATTACGTGGTGTTAGCTTATTTAAAAAAAAAAAAAAAAAGAAAGAATTCTGTCATCCTGTGTTATTGTTTGATGGTAGATAAGAAAGAAAATGGAATAATATTTTCCATTTCCAAATTACCCTTCTTACATTTTGGATAAAAGTATCTTTTTTATTGTTAATCCATCTTTGCTACCAAACTATTCTCTTAGTATTTGCTAAAATGAAACAAGTGCATAATGTGCATTAGATGAGCAGCCTCTAAACATTTTCGAGAAAGAATGCTATCTATCAGTTCAATATGGTTTCGCGGCTTTCGCCATGAAATGAAATTGTGGACATGTTCTCTCACTTTGGAAGCCTTCAACATTCATTCTTCTCGTCTCCGACCAGCACTCAAAACGACAAAACCCTTGCTAATCAGCCTTTCATTGAAGCCTACAACATTGATTTTTCTTCTCTTCGATCAGCACTTCAACCTCCGCTAACCAGATTCAAGAAACTCCCACTAGAAACCACTGAAGTATAAACTTTCATTTATCATGTCTCTGGTTTGGCCATGCCGATGATTCTTTTATGTGTTTAAGCTGTGCTCATCATCAGCAGAGTAAGGAACAAATAAACTCTCTGCTTCGAGAAACCATAAGAATGCAACACTTGGGGAGATGGCAATAAATGAAAAGAACCCCCAAGAACAGCAGAAGAAAGCCCGAAAAAAAGATAACACCGCAGAGACTCCTGCAGCAGCTTCATCAAAGCTGAAAAAACACCAATATAGGCATCTAAGGAAGTAAGATTATGAAGCACATACCCAGGACCAGTTACAAGATCAAAAAGATTTACACAACTATCATGAACGCCCAAAAAAGCAGAGGGGGTGACTGAAAATTCCTTGAAATCACAAACGATGCTAGCCATGCCCCAGATAGCATCGTGCCACAAAGACTAATCAAAGAGATAATATGTTTTTGAAGCTACCAAAGGCAACCAGCAAGCAATAATTAAATACAGAATACGGAACCTCCATACAAAATCCAACCAGAGAAAGATTAAAGGGAAAGAGAGAGCAAGAAAACCATCCATTGACAGAAACAACAAAACTGTCTAAAAGACTAAAAAAAACCAATGACAGGAAGAGGGAAAAATAAACCTTACAGGACAACAAAGAATAAACAAAGGACCTCTCCCTCCTTCTCCAACCCCCACCACAATCAGATGAGAACCAAATAAAAGATGAGCCAAATCAGAAGACAGACTCCACAACAAATTAGCAACTGAGAATTATACACTCCAAGGATAATCACCCATCTAAATACCCAATACGTATTACGACAGACACCATCCACAATTGTGCACCAATTAAAAAAGCAAGCCCTCACTCCACCTCACCCCCGAACACCTTTCCTGGTTACAGCAGAAACAGTGAAATGATCTATTCATATTCAAAATACAGTGGCACAAGTCTGTAAAGATATCACCCTTGGACCTCGATGCACTGGATCCAGTATTGAGATAATATCCCAAATTGGGAATAAACTAGCCGCATAAACACTTAATAAAGATCCTGGGCTACTCCTCTCATTGCCAATTGGTTTTGAGATGGAACCCCACACTTTAACATGGTATCAGAGCAGGCTCTACACGTGCAGGCCCAACGGCCCACGATGTCTTTCCTCTGCGCCACCCGTGTACGGGTGACACATTTCCCCACAAGAGACATACTCATATCAGCAACCGGAACACATTGTCAGTTAAATGCACCTGATCATCCAAACTTATGATATTGATTTTTGCCCCAATTATCAGCCTGTGATGCACTGAATTTCCACCATGAAACTTAGTCCAGCGACCCTCCTAGTTTGATCCAAAAACAATGCCCTTTGACTAGGCCAAGTAGCGGAACAAGATAGTGTCAAAACGCAGAGGAATAATACTGAATTGGATGCACATTTACACACTTTGTGGTTTGTCTCCTTGAATTTAAACCCTCTAGAATACAAAGAAATTTGCAAAAAATTGCTGGAAATGCAGAGCTATTTGATAACACACGTTAAGGGATCCCTCCCCCCCCCCCCCCCGACCTTTTCTTATTATCACACAAAATAATTCTACAAGGATCCTAGGCGGTTGCACCCCAATCACTGAAGGGAAATTAGCCAATACATAAACAACAACACATTAGGAAGCTGTAACTGCCACATGAGTAGTTTTGCTTATCCAAATCTAAAACTACTTGCCCAAACAAGTGTACCAAGTGTTCCCCAACTGTTTCAATGCTCCTTAGTCCATTTCCAGCACCCTAAGTCTTTCCTTAAGCAATTACATTTGCTGCCCTCCTCCCCCCACCCCCACCCCAGCCTCAAACTCAAACTCAAATGTTACACGGTGGTGTCGAATGTGACCAAACATCATGGTTCAGAGTGTTTTTCCATGCCCAGCTCAACGCCACGATCAAACTTTGTTTACTTGTAGCCCAAAATCATTCTAGCAAAGCCACAAGTTCCTTATACAAGCATTTATCACCCGACTAGCCAATGGAACAAACAGCGTAACATTTGACCTCACTCAATTCCATCGAACTCCACACTAACCAAAAGCATAAACGTGTTCTTAGCCAAGCCCCATCAGGTCAAGCTGCACGAGTGTCTAACACTAATCCATTATCCACCCCAAACAAATTTCTCGCCTATATCCCAACGTGTTCCAGCAATAAAATAATGTAACTATATCATGCATACTCAGGTCTTCACAGTTACTTCAACATAGCTAATTCTAAGCAACAAAAAGATGCAAATGTTTAAATGGCTTCTCTGTGTCACATGGCTGGCAGAATACAGCTAACAGTTCTAAGTTCTAACCTACATTTTATTTGTTAATTCTGGTCTTCCCAAAAGTTAGAAATTGAAAAGGAAAGCGAAAAACAAAACTCGTAAAGGATTGGAATCAATACATGCCCACTCTTTGCTAATAAGTCTTGCAAACAATAACAACCAAGCATCATTTCTCATTTGCCACCAAGACCATTTTTCAAAAGACAAGACTAAGAACTAAGCATTGATATTAAAAACTCTAGAATTTTAAGAAAAATGAAAAGAAAAAAAGAACTTCAATCCAAATCCTTCTGAACCTTAATCCCCATAGAATTAGCGGTCCCGATAATCGACTTCGAAATAGCCTCCAACGACATGTACTGGCAGTACGGATCGGCCTGCTTGATCTTGGCAATCTCGTACACGTGCTTTAGGGTTAGAGTCGACGCCACGACGTGTCCCGGCCGGCTGCTTCCGCTCTCGATGCCGGCGGCCTGCTTCAGGAACCACGTAATCGACGGAGACCTGATGGAGAGCTCGAAAGTGCTGTCCTTGAATACCGTTACGGTGGCGGCGATCGGAGCGTCCGGTTTGTACTTCTGCGTGCGCGCGTTGAAGTCCTTGCAGAACGCCATTAGGTTCACCTTGTACTGACCGACGGCGGGGCCGACCGGTGGTCCCGGCCGCGCTCCGCCGGCGGGGATTGTTAGTCGAACGGTTGCTACCACCGGCCGGCGCGTGAGGATTTCTTTCAGCGTTGACATGTTTTCGCTATGTAGAAGTTTTGTCTGTGGAAGTGAAATGAGTGTAAAATGGCTTTGTGGTGGTGGGGGTAAATGTGTAATTCTAGGATTTTCATCTGGGCTTTTGGCCCATAAGAATCTTCTTTTTGGGGTTAAGTTGAATAATCTGATTTAAGGAGTTAGGTATCACAAAAAAATGCGAATAAATTTATGATTTATAATTTATAATTATATATTATGATTTATATTTAAATATTTATGATTCACACGATATTTTATGGTTCATAATATTTTTTTGCTGTGAATCATAAATATAAATTTCATAATTTACAGCAATTCGTACCGTTCATATTTTATTTATAATTTTTATCTAAACAGCTACCCGTGTGATCTTCAGATTCTTGCAAGATCACTGTGGTTTCTGAACCTATTGAGTAATACTAGGAGGAGGGTGCAGCATGGCCAATGCTGTGAGTAGCAGCAATGATCCTTGTTATGCTTGAAATAACAAAAGATCCTAAGACTCTACTAAACCTTGCTAAAAATAATGTCAGCTGGGTAACAAAGTCATCAACAAATTAAAGGGCTTACTGACAATGACCAAAAACCTCAAACCACAAAAAAAATTGAGGAACAGAAAATAATTAGGTTGATAATTTACCAGCAAAGTAATCTTAAACTTGGTACAAATTCAACATTTGCTCCAGCTGCAATGACTATACCATCACATTCTGATCTTTCTGAGAGAAACTAATTAAGAAAAATAAATAGATCTTATTACCACTAATTTGACTAAGCGTACATGCAAAAAGAAGGAATAACTTTTCAACTAAATATATAGACTGCAAAATTTGTACAAATCCTACAACCGAAGATAGAAGAAAAAAAGAACAAAAAAAAAAAATTAATCCTCTAAACTGCAACTTAATGAAGATACTTCCGGATGTATACAAACACTCGCTGGTTGCTCAGTCGTCTTCACCATTCGGGGTAGCATAAACTCGGAAAAACTCCCCCCAACAACCGTGCAAACTCCATGCTCACTCAACCCATTAAGAGCTCTTGCTTCTCACACACCACCCAAAACACCCTTTAGAACATCCAGCCCTTCTGCCGATATGCTCCTCCGCCTTACAGTTTTGGGAATTTCGATTCGAGGGGGTGGGTCTGAAGAAAAACAGATCACGACTGCTGTGAGATTGTCACAGCTATTACGCTTCAGTGCCTCCCTAACGAGCTCCCTTGAGCACTTTTCAGGGTCATTATGAAGCATAAGTTCCTTCCTCACGATTGTCACTGCGCACTGACTGCTCATTACGTCCCATAAGCCATCACACCCTATGATCAAAAACTCGTCTTCTTCTGTTAAAACAACCTCTTCTAACTCTGGCTCGCAGCTTAAGGGGTAATCAGTGCCTTTAGGACCTTTCATGTGCCAGTCTCCTAGAGCGCGAGCCACTGAGAGTTGGCCATTTAGATAACCATCGTAAATGACACCTCCGAGTTTCTCGATTCTCAATTTTTCAGAGGTGCAGCTCGGTTTGTGGTCTTTTGAGAGCTCGATTGCTCTTCCTCGCTTGCCTAGTACGGCTCGAGAGTCACCAGCGTTGGCAATGAGCATGTTCCTATTAAGATGGCATAACGGTCAAACAAATATTACCTGAGGGTGGAAATTGGAAACAAATGAAGGGCAATCCTCTAATTTAATGCAATCTTTCCATTTGATTTCGATGCGCCATAGTACTCTAAAGTTGAGCATTTTCTTTTGCTTATAAATACATGTATGCGTCTATTTATTTGTATGTACAACAATAGACATAAATTCCAATAAGATGAGCTTTGTTCATTCACGACCATTATTCCCTGTTCATAAATCTACAATAGTCCACATTCACCCTTGATTGCAACAGAAAGGGAAGGTCAGGGTATTAAATACCACATTGGCACATACCCAAACTCTAGGACGGTTACATAAACAATGTTCACGTCGTTTATACCTTGATTCCACTCGAATATGGGTCTGGGTCAAACTCCAACAAGAATTTTCGCGTAAAATATAAATGAGCCCAGATGGGCCGGCTCAAGTAAGCCCGGTAATCAGAAGATAGATCAATTTGATGTATTTTTAATCTTTTTCTAGTTCATTTTTGACTTATGCTCAAACTCAGCTTGTTCATATCTTCTTAGTGAATAGTATTGAGTGGAGTTTGAACATAGGTTCCTGGGCTCCAGTAAAACTCGAGTACGATTGAAAACAAAAGACCAGATCTCTAACAAGCAAAGCTTGGCTTGAGTACAGACCTACTCACTCAATATTCAAGGGTCAACCCTGGGATATTAAAAGGAATTTATTAGCTGGGAGATTATTTAAGCTACATGAAACATAAGAGTACAAGTGGCTTAAGTCCTTACCTTCCCAATATAAGGGCAGTAAGAGCAGTTGTGCCTGACGAATTATCAAGAGATCTCGTATCTGCTAGGGCATGATCTGCTTTTACAAAAGCATTTCTGACAGCTTTCTTCACCCGAACGGGAAAATGTGAGTCCTCAACAATAAAATCGAGGATGTTTCTTTTAGTAAACGATGCAGCATCAATACCACCATGTCCATCGAACACCTGCACATTAGTGATAGGTGTCATCAGATTTGTATGTTCTCGAGTAGAATTTCGCTATTGAATTCAATTGAGGTGAACTACTGTGGCACTAGAAAATAGGTATAATCATACTGAACTGACCCCTAATTTGTGGCTACTTAGTAGATTGGGGCTTCGGAGAGAGTGAGGATCCAGATTTGATCTCTTCCCACTAGAGCAAAAAAGAAATGGAAAAACAAAAAAAAGTGCTGAACTTAAATCAAATCACACACCCCATAAAATGCTCCAGGGCAAGGGAAGGTGGAATCTGCATCTAAATGCTCCCGAAGATTATCCACACAGATGTACTCATCCTCCATATATGGTTTGGGTCCCATCTCAGAAGAGCTACCTGACCGAAACACAGGTAGAAACGTAGAATTCTCAGTTGACGGCGACTTTAATGCAATTCCAGTCGGCGATATCTGTACATAGAGCACACATGAATAAATTTGCGGAATACTTTGTGTTTTGTAACTTTTGTTCTTTTCTGTTACAATAGGCAACAATCAAGAAAGTACGGAAATGTTGCAATGTGTATAATCACAAGCCTATTAATTCACATTCAAGACAGCCTTAATAGCATATTTGTTGAATAAGAACCAAGTAAAAAATCTCCTTCTCAATGAAATTAATGATCTAGATGTCATATCTAACTCTAGTATTGTGTGGTCCTGAACACTAAACTAATCGGCTTCATCATTCACAACCCACTGTATGTACCAAGTAAAACCAACACCTAGCATTGTATATTCCTACAAATGCAAAAACTAATCCCTTCTGAGCTATAAGTTAGCCAATTTTACGGCTATAGATCCAACTGCTAGTTCCTAGTTTTGAGCCAACCTAAGATGTCAACCATGTGTTAGACCTCGTCAAAAGGAGTAAAGCAAATGAATATCAAACTAAACACGTGAATGATACATAGGGAAAATCTAGGAACATATAATTAACGGTTGGATATGCATCATTTTCATTGCAGACTCAAATCCTGGAAAAGAGTGACTTAAGATTTCACTTACCAAATCAGAGCATCCTGCTGCAAAAATTGATTGGCTAATGGAATGCCTCATGATTGGAAGATTTCGAGGCGGCTTTCCAGCCTTGGCCTGGCTCATATTATCCAAATCTTCCTGATCCTCATCTTCCATGTCAGGCATACTATCCTTCGAGCACCCATTATCTAACGAGGCACAAAGAGGTGGCACACCAGTCCCTGGAGCCATTTTCTCACTCTCCTCCTAAACTCACTCAGTCAATCCATCAAACATAAGATATGCAGCATCTACGAGCTCCAACAACAAAAGACAGTTCATGAACAACCCATTCTGTCTTACAGCACATACACAGCTGTACAACTATTCCTTGATCCAAGAACAACAACATTAACACAAGAACCGACCTTTTTAAACAAACTGACATGACAACACTCCATTGTCCCCAATTGCTTGGGAAACAACAAACCCACATGCAAAAAATTTGTTGGTTTGCTTCAATGTTGGGTTAAGATCCAAACCCACCAGGAAAAAATTCAAAAACTTAACAAAAATTGTACATCCAAGAAAACGCAGAAAGAAATTGAGCATGCCATTTCAAGATAATCAAGAAATGAGAGAAAACCATGGGGTAGAGGTGAAGAAGGTGAAACCAAAGCATAGTAGTAGGAAAGGGAGGGCCATTGAGGGAAGGAGGGTATAGCATATGGCTTTGGGGCTAGTGGGAATCCCGTTTTTCAAGGTGAACTTTGGTAGGAAAGTGGGAGTGACACGTGGAACCAGCATTGGGTGGAAGGTATTCTAGTTAGAGAAACTCTTGGGTAAAGGGGATGCAATGTTTTTTGAAAAATTTTTGGTTCATGAGCTTAGGTTTTTTAAACCAATTTTGAAATCGAATTAAAAAAAAATGTTCATTTGATATATTTCTAAATTAAGATTTTTTTCCCTCTATTTTGCTACTTTTACGTACTCTTATATCTATTTTTATATCTTATTAAATATCACATCAACTCACAATTATTACTCATTTTTTCCTCTCTTTCTATTTCTATCAAACATCACATTAGCTCACAACTAGAGATGATAATTTCTCAGAACTCGATTCAAATTCGAATATGCCTCGTCCCGAATATATTTTTCATAAAATTTGAAGACCCGATCGGATTCAGGTTTAGGTTTCGCTCCACTCCGACTAATGTTATGCACATTTGTTTGCATATGTACACAATATACATTGAAAAGGGGACATTCTTAAACTTTGAGAGCTTGAATTGAGTTAGAAATATAATTTAAATTTAAAAATAATTAAATTCAAATTATGAAAAAATAATTTTTTATAAATGTGGGCGGGACGGAGCATGACCGAATCTTTGTATTTGCAGGGCGATTTCGGGCGGGATGTGAGAAAACTAGAAAAAGGCTTTTATCATTCCACAAGACATTATTTTTGTTGCTCTTTTTTTTTTTTGGCCCCAAGGGGGCATCGGAAGATTATTTTTGTTGCTCCAAATACTCCAAATACACATAATAACCGCCTCAATCTCCTCACAACCATTATTGCCTGCTAATCGTTCCAGCTAACATAGGAAAGAGACATCATTCGAGGAAGGGCGTTGTACACACAGTAGCAATCAAACCTCGAAAGCTGTTACACACCTTAAAAGAACATGATCTACGTCCTCTTCATGCATATGACAAACTGCGCAAAATATAAAGAGCGCCTATGCGCTTGTAGCTGAGAGCGCATCAGCAAGGGTTTACACCCCACACATCTAAAAAGCGCTCCATTCCAAGGAGAGCCTGGCGCTCCTTATACTAATTGGACAAACTGGGCAGACTCCGATCACTTCAACCGGTTGGTATTTTAGTGTAATTAAAGATTAACTAAATATTCCTCGTTGCAATATACAAATAAGAGTGCACGCTTATTTATTTATTATAACGAGTGTTGGTGAACCCGAACTGTGGCGGGGGTTTAGGGGCGGCAGCCCCTAGCGGGGTTCAAGGGGCAGAGCCCTTGGCTCATTAAAATCGCCATTGACAGTTGGTTTCTATGTCTGAAAAGGGGAAAAAACTGTCTTCGACAGTTGTTTTAGAAAACTGCAGTTTGGTAGTTGCTTTTGGATAACTGCTGCTTGGCAGTTGATTCTGGTGGCGTTTTTCTCCTTATTTGATCCGCTTGTCGGTTCCGGGATGTCTCCCGTAACTAAAAATGAAAACAGATCTATACTCTTGATTTCTATGATTTTATCCGATTAAATGTGAAATAGTTCAATCTAAAAGTGTAATCGATTCATAACTTCATAGATTATCCTGACATTCTTCTAAATTTCCCAACACAACCTTTCTGTTTTCAAGGTTGCAACCCGTCAGAAGTAATTTTTTACATGCAAGTCGAATGAAAAGTCATACCTTCGATGGAACTTACAGCTTTGTTAATAGTCCCCATAATTTACTTGACTCTAACATTTGATAGTAAGACTGGTAAAGCAAATGATACGTCGATCTTACGGAATAGTTGCCTTTTTTGGCACCAAAATCAAACTCCATTCGGCGTCCCATTGCTCAATATGTACTTCGCTTCCTCAGCAAGCATAGAGTTTTTGAACTTCCCAAACCCGATAGCCTGGTGCTGGAAGCAGGGGCAGAGACGTCTTTAATGACTGCTCTGCCCCTCCATCATCTTCCCTGTTTACTATTTCGACGGAAGAAATCCTAATTTTTGACTCTAGAGTTTTTTTTTTTTTTTTTCCAAAATCATAAATTTTTGATTCATTCCAATTTTTTTATTTTCTAATTTTTTAAATCTATAATTTGCCTAATATATAATTTGACCTAATTTCAAGAGTAGAATATGAAAGATTGATTTATTGATTTGTCCTAATTTTTTCTATCATTTCATGATATTTTTCTTGAATCGATAGTGATAATTTTTGTGTAAAGTTTTTATGATGGACCCCAAAAACGAATTCGTCGACGCTACATCTGAATCCCCGTATAATTTCGCCCTCAATTTGAATAAATTATGGCTCCGCCCATGCCTAGAAAGAAGATGTCTGCAACAAGAACATCATGCATAGAATCCGGTTTGCATGAAAGAGGATGTCTGACAATCAATTCTAGGCCACATACTCATATCTTTTAGGGTTTTTAATATTGTAGACTCTAAAGTTTTTGTGGGGGTTCAAATTGGACGCCGATATTTTAAAAAAATCAATTTGGGCCCTGTTGTTTGAAAAATCAATCAATTCAGGGATTTTTTTGACGGAATCGTGAGAAATCAAATAGAGGCAGACCCACGTTCAAAACAAGTGAGTTTTTCAGGTGTCTGAAGGCAATTTTACTCCTAAATAAAGTTCAGGGTCTAAAATATTTTTTTAATTAAACAAAAAAAACAAAACAAAACAAAACAAACAAACGAACCCCCCCACCCTACGGCCCCCTGTCTTCTCCCTCTCTCTCTATATATGCTCCTCCCTCTCCTCTTGCATCCCTTAAAATACTCTTTTGAATCAACGATAGACTGCTCAATGTCGGTCTTGGGAGGCGAAATTTGGAACTGTGGTTGACGAGACTAAGGCTTACGCTGAGTTTTGGATGGGCACTCACGACTCTCGTCCCTCCTTCCTAGTCCCCTCCACATCGAAGCAGTGATCCAAGCCCAGATTCAGTCCCACCAACAGCATGGAAAACCAAGAACCCTTGTAGTCCAGACGAGAGGTGGGTATGGTGCGGCAGGGGAATATTTGAGGATTTTGGGTTAATAAGAGGGAGAAACGAAAAGATTTGAAAATGAAGGAGGAGGTGTTTGATCTTGCAGAGACAGGAGATAGAGAGAATTGAAGGTTACCGGATTTAGTAATGGAGATGAAGGGGCGACAGATTTTTGATGGGGGTTTTGATGATTTGGGTGAACTGATCTTCAACCCGGAAGACTACAACGGAATGAAGGCGTGGTGGGTGGAAATTGGCAGAGCTTGGTGGCAGTGAAGGGGGGTGGCGATGAAGGTGGTGGCGGCGGCAATGGAGACGGTGGTTGAAGGAGGAGGAGGGGTGGTAGTGAGGGTAATTAAGTTAAAAACGTTTAATTAAGGTAATTAATTAAGAAAAAAACTCTTAATTAAAGTAAGTAATTAGAGTAAAAATATTTAATTAAGGTATTTAATTAAGAAACTTAATTAAGATAATTAATTAAGGTAGTTAATTAATTAAGATAGTTATTTAAATTAATTAAGATAATTAAATAAGGAATTTTTTAATTATTTAAGGTAATTAATTAAGAAATTTTTAATTGATTATTATTTTAATTAAGGTGTTATTTTTAAATTATAATTAATGAATTAAAACTGAAATTTGATTTAATTGAAAATTTTTAATTATTCATTCATTTGTTTGTTTTGTTTTTAATTTTGTTTTTCTATTTTTCTGTTTAATAAAAAAAAATATTTTAGACCCTGAACTTTATTTATGGATAAAATTACTTTCAGACCCTTGAAAAACTCACGTGTTTTGCACGTGGGTCTGCCTCCGTTTGATTTCTCACGATTTTCTCAAAAAAACCCTGGATTGATTGATTTTTCAAACAGCAGGGCCCAAATTGATTTTTTTTAAACATTGTCGTCCATTTTAAACCCGCACGAAAACTTTAGGGCCTAAAATGTCAAAAACCCTATCTTTTATACATTATTTTTCATCCACGTACAACACAACACCCACTATTTATACATACTCTCCCAACCATGATATACAACTCTACACTTTTTTTTTTACTAAAGTTAATAACTTTTAATTTCTCTTTTTTAATGTATTAATAATATTTTTTTTGTATAAATATAATATTATTTAAAATTATTAAATTAAATTATAATAAATAATAATTATTATTTTAATATTTTGTGTTCTCGAAGAAAATATTTAAAAATAATTAATTAATTAATTTTACTTGCCGGCACGGATATTTTTATCATTTCTTAAATATTTAAACGCTCTTCATAAACTGCCCCACCAAGGCATCAATAGGTCCAAAGCAGTGGGGCCATGGTATGAAATTTTGATACCCCAAGACATGCACATGAAATGGACCCATTACAAGCATCAGCACTGTGATAAACATATGATCAGAAATAGAGAACATTTGTATGAGGTTGTGGCCATACAAGTAACTTTTTGGCAGCTAGTGGAGTTGCATTTCACATGTTTGCTCAGATTTATTGGGTTTTTATAGGTAGTTGCTGAAAGCTTGGAAATCCAGCAGTCAGCTCACTTTTTTCCCTTCCCTTCATTGCCTTTTTCTGGGTAGGGTTGAAGTAGTTGCTGGTTGCTAATTCTCTTCTCTGTAAGTGTTATCTCTCTCTCTCTCTCTCTCTCTCTCTCTCTCTCTCTCTCTCTCTCACCACACACACACACAGCATAATTCAGTTTTGTAGAGGCTACGTTGACCTTTTTTTGGATGCTCCTTGTGTATTAAATTTCTCATTTATTTTGTTCTTTTTGTTATATATGTAGATTATAAGTTCCCAAATCGAGCTTCATTTCCCCACAGTGAAGGTTTACTTCCTGTTTTGAATTTTTTTCCTATATCATGCACATATTAAGTGAATTGTTGTACTCTTTCAATTCATGCTAATGGTAATTTTTGCATAGTTTGGTTTCCCCTTGAATTCCTATTTTATTTGAATTTCTAGCAAGTTAACTGAAGCTGTAAGTTAAGCACATTTACTCATATATATTTTTGTTTATTTATATTACTTGCTTAAACATTTCCATATATACTTTCTTTAATAGTGAAATGTCTGATTTGTGGATTTTGTGAGCTGAAAGTAAAATGAAAGGAATGACGAGGGAAAACCGATATGAAATCCATGAATCGTACATTACATGAAGAATACCATCTCCTTTCGACTTATAATTCGTACTGGAAAATAACTTGAAATCTTGTATGCCATATGGGGAAGTAGAGTTAATATTTGTGTTCTCTGCATTACAGGGTGAACCGAGGGATCTTGATGACACAAATGAATGTACTTGGGTTGTTTTTGTTTGTGGTTTGTCTTAGGGGGTGTTTCTGTGAAAGGATGGATGTGAATGCTTCTACAAGACTTGAAGTTGTGAACATTGGTGCTTTATTAATTTTCGAGAGTATTGCTGGCCAAGTTGCGAAAATTGCTATTGAAGCCGCCATAAAGGACGTGAATTCCAATCCAGATATCCTTCGCGGAACCAAGCTGAAACTCACTATGCATGACTCCAATTTTAGTGCATTTCTGAGTATTGTTGAGGGTATGCAATTGTAACATCGTCCCTCTTTATCTAACACTTATTTTTTCTTTGATAGACACATATTTGAAGGCTTTTCTTGGGTACCCTTTACAGTGTCATTTTTTGTTGCTCTTTTTCATACGAAAAAACTGCAAGCGGAGAATCAGGTCACATGTATGCTTACCATTTTGTTTGATGTTCTGTGAGGCTTTTTAGAATAGTTGATAACTTCTAAGGAAGATGTCAATATCTCTAAATCAATCTAAAGATGAAGCAATAGTTTTAGTTTCAGTTTCACTTCTGTAATTAGTTTAGGTTCAGATGTGTTGACCACCTTTACGTTCATGAATCCATAACTGCAAAAACAGTATCTTTGCCTTTGGGGGCAAGATTCAAAACCTTCCTAGACCACCAAGAGTAGGAGCCTCGGTGCACTACGCTGCCCCATTTTTTAGTTTTTTTTTTTTAAAATTATTATTATATATTTTTTAATATTGTGGCTCTCTGTTTCATTTCTAAATACAGCGTTGGAGTTCATGGGGAGTGAAACCGTTGCCATAATTGGCCCCTCATCTTCAGTCGCTGCTCATTTGATTTCTCCCGTTGTGAATGAGCTCCAAGTCCCTCTACTGTCTTTCACGGCCACGGATCCTGCATTATCTTCACTTCAATACCCCTTTTTTGTGCGAACAAACCACAACGATCTATTTCAGATGGCTGCAATAGCAGATATAATCGACTACTACGAATGGAGACAAGTAATTGCTCTCTATTTTGATGATGATTACGGGAGGAATGGTATAACTTCATTAGCAGATCAGCTAGCAGCAAAACGATGTAAAATATCTTATGAAGCTCGTATGAATCCCGAAGCAACCCAAGCCAATATAAGAGATGTTATTGTTAAGGTTGCTTTAATGGAGTCTCGAATTATTGTGGTTCATACACCCCCTGAACAGGGTTTTAATGTTCTCCTCGTTGCTCATTATTTGGGAATGCTGGATAGTGGATACGTTTGGATAGCTACGAATTGGCTTTCTACTCTCTTGGAAAGTAGCTCTCCCCTCCCATCTGAGAAAGTTGATCTAGTCCAAGGCTTTATTACTTTAAGGGCATACATACCAAATTCAGAATCAAAAAAGAGGTTTGTTTCCCGGTGGAGCAACTTGACAGGTAAAAAGAAAGGTAGTGGAGCAATTCGTTTGAATACTTATGGCTTGTATGCATATGACACAGTTTGGCTGCTTGCTCATGCCATTAATGCATTTCTTGATCAGGGTGGAAATATTTCCTTTTCAAAAGATAATAGACTAAAAGAATTAGGTGGAAGTAGCTTGAATCTTGATGCTTTGAACATCTTCGATGGTGGAAACTTATTGTTGGACTGCATTCGGAAGGTGAACTTCACTGGCATAACTGGCAAAATCGAGTATGCTCCTGATAAGAACCTTGTTCGACCTGCATTTGAGGTTATTAACGTTATTGGTACAGGTATCAGGACAATTGGGTATTGGTCAAACTATTCAGGTTTGACTGTTGTTCCCCCGGAAACACTAAACACGAATCCACCTAATCAATCTAGTCTATTTGAGAAACTATATAGTGTAATATGGCCCGGCCAAACGACACAGAAGCCTCGTGGATGGGTTTTTCCACAGAATGGAAAGCAACTGAGAATGGCTGTTCCCAATCGAGTCAGTTTTCAGGACTTTGTTGGGAGAATATCAGGCACTGATATGTTCAAAGGATACTGCATTGATGTCTTTACAGCTGCATTGAACTTGTTGCCCTATGCTGTCCCGTATAAGTTGTTTTCCTATGGAGATGGTCACAGTAACCCCAGTTGCACTGAACTCGTGAGCTTGATGAATGCCGGTGTAAGTGTTTGGGCTTATTAAAACCATAGTAGAGGAAAACAGAAAACAGAAAGAACAGAATGCATTAAAGTATCATACTTACCATACCACTGCATATATGGTTGTAATAGCCAAATTCTAACCAGAAGCTTATCTACTGAACGATGTAACCTTCTTTTTCTGATAATTTTTTTTGTTTGTTAGGCAGGTTTATGATGCTGTGATTGGTGACATTGCGATTATCACTAATCGAACAAGGATGGCAGATTTCACTCAACCATATACTGAATCTGGGCTAGTGGTAGTGGCGCCAGTAAGAAAGCTGAACTCGGGTACTTGGGCTTTTCTTAGGCCATTCACTCCCAGGATGTGGTTTGTGACTGGAATCTTCTTCCTAATTGTGGGGGCCGTTGTGTGGATTCTAGAACATCGGATAAATGATGAATTTCGTGGCCCGCCTAGAAAACAAATGGTCACAGTTCTATGGTAAGTGACTATGGAGTACTCCCTGGTTGTTCTCAAAGACGCCTTCTTTCTGTTTTGGGACATTCTGCTCAGAAAGTTTGGTTTGGAAACTTAACAATTGTTTTGAGTTTTCAAATTACACTTACTACATTAGATTCAAACTTAAGAAAATTACATTTGTTACATAAAATCAAGGATTTCTGAACATGCCTTGGTTGCTTACCTCTGTGCTCCATCTTTGCAATTGCAGGTTTAGCCTTTCAACCTTGTTTTTCTCCCACAGTAAGTAAAATGAAAACAGTTTCGTAAACATCAACCTTACCTTGACACATTTGTTAGGGCGACAGATCTACTATCTTACCATGTTACCTCGTTGGGTCTTGCAGGAGAAAACACAAAGAGCACCCTTGCTCGCGTCGTCTTTATCCTTTGGCTATTTGTGGTTCTAATAATCACGTCCAGCTACACAGCAAGTCTTACTTCAATCCTTACAGTGCAGCAGCTTTCTTCGCCTATTAAAGGAATCGAAAGTTTATTAGCAACCAATGACCCCATCGGTTACCAGCAGGGTTCATTTGCCCGTAATTATTTGATTGAAGAACTTGGTATTCATGAGTCTAGACTTATTCCTCTCACCCTGCCAGAAGACTATGCAAAAGCCTTAAGAGATGGCCCCAACAATGGCGGTGTTGCTGCAGTTGTTGATGAACGTCCATACGCAGAGCTCTTCCTCTCAACCCGTTGCGAATTCAGCATAGTCGGCCACGAGTTCACCAAGAACGGGTGGGGATTTGTAAGTTATCTTTCTCGGCTCACCTTAAAGCTCATTTTATGAAGTAATAATTGGTTTGGCTTGCTTACATCCCAAGAATATTTACTTGGTTCATGATCATCGCATTTTGATGAGTTGATTCATATCAGGCATTCCCCCGGGACTCTCCTCTAGCGGTTGATATGTCAACTGCAATGTTGAAACTCTCTGAAAACGGGGAATTACAGAGGATCCACGACAAATGGCTAATGCGCGGTGCTTGCAGTTCCCAAGGAGCCAAGCTCGAAGTAGATCGTCTCGAGCTTAAGAGCTTCAAAGGCCTGTTCCTCATATGTGGAGTGGCTTGTTTCCTCGCTCTCTTCATATATTTTGGACAGATGATATCTCAGTTTGGCAAACTTCATAACGAGGATGGTCTGGAGTCATCTGGTCGAAGCGTACATTCAAGTCGGCTTCAATCTTTCATTTCATTTGTAGATGAAAAAGAAGAGTCTGTAAGAGCCCGATCCAAGCGAAGACAAATGGAGGGAGCTTCAACTAGGAGCGACGTTGAAGATGGATCGGTGAATGGCTTTACAGACATCCATAGAGAGAGATCTTCAAACAAAGATGGTGGTTTCAACAATGAATCTCAATCATAAACCATCTTTAGCAAGTCCATACACAATTTTCTTCGTTTTTGAGTAAAATTGTGAAGGTTAAACCTTTGTGATTCGCCAGTTCTACAGTGTGTGTGTGTGTGTGTGTGTGTGTGAGAGAGAGAGAGAGAGAGAGAGAGAGAGAGAGAGAGAGAGAGAGAGAG
>JAOTQG010158629.1:0-18268 GCA_025631175.1 Iris virginica
CGTTAAAATTCCTAATTCAAGAATCTTGAAGCGTTTTCAAGATATGGGTACGCGTAGGCGTCAATTGTCGGACAACATAAATTTTAGTGCTATTTAAATGTATTAGTAAAATTTGACATATTTTTCCTTGTATTATTAATAATTCTGTTATGAACTAAGAATGTTTTTGTTCAAGTTTTTTGTGGATCCGATTCGTTTGTTTGATAGTCCGATCCGAAAAAATTTTTCGAGGGCGCTGCCCCCGAACCCCCGTGTTATTTAGCCCCCCCATTGGGACATTCCTGGCTCCGCCCCTGTACAACCCCACAACACATTAAACCCACATACACTCTTCACACATTCAAAAAAAAATTTTATTTTCTTATAAATAATATATTATTTAAAAGTATTTAATTAAATTTTTTTTTTTGACTCCATTCTAGTAGTTAGTATCCAACATATTTTACTGTTTAAAGTTTTCAGAAATTATATAGTACATTAAATTATAATTTATTTATCAATTAGTTAAATGCTTTAAAGTAAAAATTTATCTAATTCACCATAAAAAATCAAAATTAAGCTCTAAAAATTTTAGAATGTAAGGGAAGCAATACAAATATATTTTTCAAAAAAAAAAAAATCACCAATTATCATGCTTTTTTATGCCATTTATGTACAAAAAAATAGAATATTTACAGCATCCGTGGATCAACTATGAACTATTACTCATTATCTAAATCACTCATGATTCTGCTTTATACACGCCTTGATTACATTACAACTTTTGTAATTTACAATTTTTCTTTTTTTCATTATTGATCCATACGATCGAGTTTCTTCCCGTTTCATTGTTTTTTCTTTTTCCTCCAATAAAATTAATTATATAATAATAGTAATAAATCAAAGAATATAAACAAAATCAGGGTCGAACCTATGTAGGAGCTCGTGAGGGCACGGGCCCCACTCAACTTTTAAAAAAATGATGTATCCATGCCTGATATTTTATATGCAGTCCATATCTTATCTCAATTCATGTCTCAGCCCAGAGTACCTCATATGAAAGCTGCTATGAAACTAGTCAAGTATCTAAGGGGTACAGTTGGCCAAGGACTTCTGTTTCCTTCCCAAAACACCATGCATCTCACTGCCTACTATGATGCAGACTGGGGCTCATGTCCCACCACTAGAAGGTCTCTTTCTGGACATTGCATTCTGCTTGGCTCAGCTCTGGTGTCATGGAAATCAAAGAAACAAGTCACAGTGTCAAGGTCTTCCTCAGAGGCTGAGTATAGAGCCATGGCCAATGTGACTTGTGAGATCACTTGGATATTGGGTTTGCTAAGTGATTTTGGCATTCCTGATCTCTCTCCTGTTCAACTTCACTGTGATAACAAGGCAGCTCTCTACTTGTCATCAAACCTTGTGTTTCATGAGAGATCAAAACACATAGAGATTGATTGCCATTTAGTGAGGGATAAACTACAAGCTGGAATCATCTCTACAGCTCATATTTCAACTAGTGATCAAGTAGCTGATTTGTTTACAAAAGCTTTGCCTTCTTCCCAGCTTCAATACGTACTTACTCAGCAAACTTAATGTGCTCAATATCTTCACCATTAGTTTGAAGGGGGATGATAAGATAGACAAGGCAGAAGATGTAGAAAGATCAGGGGTGTCATGTGTAGAACCCTGATAGTTAGTTTGTTATTTCTGTTATGCAGTTAGTTAGCTATTTCTGTTATAACTTCCCCTATTCTTCTTCTAGATATAAATAGACAATTGTACAGATACACACTGTTGAGAATATACAATTTTACATTTTCCAAAATTCTCTTTCTTCTAGCTTGGTTCTTTCTCTCAATTATTAATAATAAAATTATATTTTTTTGTATTGCGATTATTTTGTGAGGTCATCCATTTAATCTCCGGAGCTCGATCGTGACATTTAAGTTTTCCTCATTTGGATGCATCAAATATAATCATGTATACCAATGTACATAAAAATTAAAGATGGACCGACATTTTTCAAAATCTACAATCAATACTAGAGCTACTATATTTGTGTACTTAAAAAATATTTCATTTCATGTATATCAATGCAAAATAAAATTTAATTTTAAATAAATAACACCACAAGAAAGATACCCTACTCATTTATATGTAATAGTATGTAAGAATTTTTGGTTTCTTTTAGTAATGTCTCAAAAACTATTTCTATCCGTTGGTCCGTCGTACAAAATTGGTTACGTGAGTTGTTTTAATTAGCCATGCAAGTAAGCTAGTAATAATTCGAACCCTCAACTAAAACCTACTTCCCTTGATTTCTCTAATTGATTGCCCAACAGAATTCACTCCTTTTTGTTGTATTCATTTGGGTAGGTTTCGGATTCCATCATGTTTACGCTATTTCGAGTCGAACTGAATTATTAGGATAAAATTTTTGATATCAGTGACCAATATTAAAGAAATATTTTGTTTGAGTTAATTCTTTTCTTTTTCAAATATCGTACTGATCTCAAACATAGGCATACACTGTTGAATCTATAATCGATCAAATTTGCCACCCGCGCTAAAGAAAATGTGCTCGTAAATAATTAATTAATGGGGAAATATTTCTCGAGAAAAATTGTTAAAGGATTATGAGTCGGTGGATCCCATATTATCTACAACTATCACTTGACATCACTCACTATGGCTATTTTCATTTAATTCTTCTTTTTGTACATCAATGCTCTACAATTTTCACTTCACGTACATGTCAAACCTCAGAAGTAACAAATGGCAATGTTTAGAGGCCAAATGAAGTCTATTTATTCGAATCCATTGCTAGCTAGCTCCAACCCATGCACATTCACAGCACAAATGGCTCATCAAAACCCTCCTCATCTGATCTTCCTCCTAGCAATAACTCTCTCTGTAGCACTCATCGTCACCTCTGGAGCCGTTTCGGCCACCACCACCGGTGATTATGGCCAGAGCAAAGGCGACATGGATAACAGCGTAGGAGACGGGGCGTGGCAAGTGGTCCAGCGCCCCGAACAGGATGCTCAAGTGCAAGAGATCATCCAGTTCGCGTTGGCTAAACAGAATGCCTTGGCCACATCGAAGCAGCTCATTTTCCAAAAGATTATCAGGGTCGAGCGGCGCTACGTGACCGGCATCATCACTAAAGTGGTGATGGCAGCTAAGGACGGCGCCGGCATTACGAAGACATGTGAGGCTGTGGTTTGGGTTAAGCCTTGGATTAACTACATGAACCTCACTTCGTTCAAAATAATTGGTTGATCATTTGATTTTGATGATCAGCTAATTATTATTATAGCCTTATAGGTGTCGAGTACTGCGTGCTATATATAGAGTACTTTGGGTTGGCATGATCATTATGAAATATTGGGGTAAATGTTTGTAATAATTCATCAATCCAAGTATTGAATAAAAAGTTTGGGCACGTGGAAAATATAGTACTATTAATTCTTGCTTCTTTTCTTAATTAGTTTCCATATAAATATCAAAATGAGCTAATATAACTTGAATATTTTGCCCTTTAAAAATTGCAAGTTTAACATAATTTCGGGGCAGATTTAGGCGGGATCGGTCGATCCATCGTGACAATTTTTTTTTGAATATTAGTAGTTTTTGTCGGGAAAAAAAAGAAGAATTTTACCTTCCAAGTGTCTTCTCCGTCAAATTTTGACTGTCACACAATGGATACATTGGAACACAATCCTACACCCTAAACCTTAAAAAAAGAAAAAAGAAAAATAATAATAATAGTACTCCTTAAGACGTAAGACTATATGAAAGATTTGAAGGGTCTTTCATCCGTTCAAAAGTGTCAGCTTATTTTAAAAAGGAGAAATATAAAATAATATCATGTTCCTCGAATGAAAGAGATTAAAATAAATGTAAAAATTTAATTAATACGAATTACAATCAACCCGGCATTAATTACATTAATTTGTTCAAAATGTAAAAATCTCGGCTGCAGTGTATAATCTAAAAACAGCTAATAAGATAAAGTGATTTATGCAATAATTATAGAAAAAGAAGAGTGATGTAAACTCATGAGAGACCATAATTTATTTTTCATTTTTATAATACATTTTTTTTTTATCTCAAGGAGGTATGAAAAGGGATCGAACCTGAGACCTTAATTTCCATATTTTTATAATGCATTCAGTAGGCTACAAAAATAGATTTTTGACCGCAAACCCGGCCCACAAATATTTATCGTATTCAGTAGACCTTAATGAGTGTGACAAACCCCACAAATATTTTAATAATCAAATTGACATAATGTATGAGATAAAATAATGCAATTATTGATTTGAGTCGTCCACGGCTCCACCTACATTTTCTAAACTCAATAACAGCCACAAAATTCCACTTTCTTACCACTTTGAGACAAAAAGGATAACATGAAATAATTAAGAAAATTCATGCAATACATTAATGTGAAATCTTTCTTACCATATATATTTTCAATTGAAAATTTTGATTTTGTCGGATATTATACTTATATTAATTTTTAATCATAAAATCAAATTTTTATGATATAATTTAATATTTTATAATAATAATTAAAGTAAAAAAATATAAAAATTAAAATGATAGAATTCATCAAAATTAAAAATCAAATATATATCATATCATATTAACTCGTTAATCTAAACCTTAATTTACTCTCATTTGATCATATAATATTTTATCAAACTTTTTCGTACATTTTTTTAAAATTATGATTGTTATTTCATGTCGATATACATCAACTTTCTAATCAACTTATAAATGTAAATTTTTGATTGCAAATTAATTATTTCAAAAGAAGTGTATTTTAAGTAATTACACAATGAATCTTGTACTAAAATTTTAAATTTAATTATTGAATTTCACTCAAACATAGGGATTTACTTATTACATACTTCTTCATTCATGTAAATTACACTATTCTTTTTAAAATAATTGTTGAAATTTGCATAAGGTGTATCTAAAATAATATTGAAAAGTATGATTTATTTACTCATACATGTTTTTTGAGTTTCAAAATATCAATAAAAAATTTAATTTCTCAATTATTGTAATTTATTTCCTTTTAAAATAAACCAATAATGAATCTCCTTAGATTTATGATGTCCAAGGGAGAGAGAGGTGATGAGATGTATGAAAATTTGGGGATGGAATTGGAACCCTAGGAGATAAAGGATCAGTTAAATCTATTTTAGAGAGAGAGAGAGAGAGAGAGAGAGAGAGAGAGGGAGGGAGGGAGGAGAGAGAGAGGGGCAAAAATAGGAATCTGTTTCTCGCGGGGAGAGTTAGCTGCGGCAAACAGGGCGTCGCCACCGTCCCCTCAAGTGGTGAGTCGGTGGAGGAGGAGGTTGTCGTCGTCGTTTTCCTCGGCTATACTACCGGAGAAGAAGAATAAGAACATCGATATTACGACTACAATGAAAGGTCTCTTCAAGTCAAAGCCAAAGACCCCTGCCGACCTCGTTCGTCAAACTCGCGATCTCCTTATCTATTTCGACCGCAATTCCGATTCCCGCGAGAGCAAGCGCGAAGAAAAGGTTTTCGTTTTCCCCGATTTAATTTGTTTCGATCGAATTGCTTGAAATTGAGACGTTGTTTCTTAATTTCATTTTCTCTCTTTCCCGGGAATGGTGATTAAGTTTCGATCGAAATGTGTGTAATTATCAGTTTTGTTTTTGCAGCTCAAATTTCACTTTTCATGTTGTTTCGATCACAATATGTATAATTGACTGTTTCTAACTTAAATGTGCTAGAGATCCATCGAAGAAAAGCTTTGCTAAGATAAGAAGTTTACATCATTGGCCAATTCCTTATAGTTGAATTCTATCTGTGCTGTAAAAATGTGATCTTTGCAGATTTAGTCTGCTAATCTGTTTCTTGTCTATTTTGAACTATATTTTGATTAGGCTGTCAAAAAGTTGGTCTGTACTAAGACTTGTTTCGGAAATGTAATTGCATTGAAGAAATGGCGTTGTGCCATGTGTTATCATGTGGATTGTGCTACTTATGGTATTATTGTCTAGTTCTGTCGTTTTCGAAATTGTTGAGCGACGAGTATACCGTTAAGGCTAACTAGTGCGTTATATGAATCAGATTTTATTGCGTGTCGGAAACGTTTTCTTGCCAGGGTCATTGATGCAGTTGATATTAATTATAGCGTTTAGATGGAGATAGGCTATAACCTTGAAAAACAGCTCAAATCATCATGCTTTTTTCATTTAACTTCTTTTGCCTACGTCTACATTTCTGCATGCATGGGACAGTGGGTTTTGATCTTCTTTCTAATGTTTAAAGATTTTTCATTGGTGTCCGTCTTAGGTATTCCTTTGGGCCATATGTGCCTCGGAGAGCTCATTTACGAACTACTCCCTCCGTTATGATCATAAGAATCCCCTTTTCCGTATCTGAAAGTCAGCATGTGACTCAATCAAAATAATGTTCACCACACCTTTTGTTTTAGGTAATAAAAAATTGCATTAAGTAGTGCCAAATCACATTATTTTAAGCTCTGTAAAACATTTAAACTTATCTAAACGACGGTTACGTTTGATCAAAGTTACCGCAAGGAAGTGAAATGTGGACTCTTCACATGGAACAAAGGAATTACAAGTATGCCATCTTTTAGAATTGATTAGTTGTCTTATTCTGTATGTGCTAGTTAAACCAATTCATTCCTCTACTTATTACCCTTGACAGAATTATAAAAAAGTAATTTATGTCAATTTAGCTTTGATCAATTTAGCTTGCTTTATGTCGTAATGTAATGCTGGCTTTTGTTGTTGTTCTGCAACATATGCAGATGCATGAGTTGGGTAAACTCATCCGTGAGTTAAAGCAAATCCTCTATGGGAACAGTGAATCAGAGCCAGTTTCAGAAGCTTGTGCACAACTGACCCAGGAATTTTTTAAGGAAAACACCCTTCGTTTAGTGATTGTTTGTCTCCCAAAGTTGAACTTAGAGGTATAAATTGTTTAGCTCTCGGTTAACGTGGTCTCTTTGAAGGATAATTGCCTTGTATTCCATATGGTGAGAAAACTCATCTTTTGCAGGCCCGCAAGGATGCCACTCAAGTTGTTGCAAATCTTCAAAGGCAACAAGTTCATTCACGACTCATTGCATGTGATTACTTGGAAGCAAATATTGATCTAATGGATATTCTGGCATCAGGGTAAGCAGTATTCAATGGGCTGCTTTTGACCGCTGATATATATTCTTGGGTTGCTCTGTTTTACTTGTTCCTATTTAGAAGCTTAAGATTGTTTAGTAATTTTCATCTTTGACCTGTCTCTAAAAATTTCACATCCGGATAAAGTGCAAATGGTTAGTTTCTAGAAGGGTGAGGAAATCCTGACAGGAGCCTTGTCAAGCATGCCATGGATGCTGGGGAAAGGGGAAACGAGAGGGAGGTAGGAAGGGAGAGAAAAGGACATGGATTTGGTGTGAACAACCATTAGCATGAAAGGATGTACATGAAATAAATCAGAGATCGGAGTAAGTATTTATTAGAGGAAGAGGTTTGAGACATGGATTTTGGGCTTTCATATACAAAAAGAGAACCAGGTTAAGTTGATAATACTTTTCAGGCTGCATCATGTTCTAACCAGAAATTATGATACTTTATTGGGCTTTTTTACTGGAAGTAAATCTTGTCATGTATTAATCATTTGAATATCTGAAGTATATGAATGATGGTGCTGGTAAATAACAGTATTGCTATTTTATACAATTATTGGCTCTGTCTTAAACTGGCTATTTCATACAGTTATGAGAACATGGACATGGCTTTGCATTATGGTGCAATGCTGAGGGAATGCATACGTCATCAAAGTGTTGCAAGGTGAGCAATATATGGTATTGAACTACTACTAAGACTTGAAGTTGAACACATGGGGTGGAATTTGATTTATGATGTATTTTTCAGTTTTTTATTAAACAAATATGTTTCTTCTGTCTTTTCTGACTTAAGTTTTGAACAACAAAAACCCACTCACTCAACTTTAGTAAAAGTGACCTGGCTTCCGTTAGTTGTCTTGATATCTGCTGGAAATATGCTCAGTAGATAAGGCTCCATTTGTTGAAAAAGCTAGAGCTGGCGTCCTTCGTCATCAATGCAAGAAGATGGCATGCCATATCATTGATTTTTTTAATGACATTTTGAGTTCTTTTAATGTCTTCACAGGTATGTATTGGAATCACATCACATGAAGAAGTTTTTTGACTATATTCAACTACCAAATTTTGACATTGCTGCCGATGCAGCTGCAACTTTTAAGGTTGAGTCTACTTTCCTAAACTGATATCAGTTACTGGTTCGAGATAGTACCATATTTCCCTCCCTCCACCCCCACACATACATAGACACACAAAATGGGTGTTAGCACTGGTCATCAAGGGGCAATTTGAGGACCAAATTTTACAATTTATATCACCCATCTCCAATTACCATGCATGTCCTCAAAAGTGATGGAGCCAATTATATTTGTTGGAACGGAGTATTCATTGATACAAAATTTGGGGGGTCAATTAAAGTTTGATTTTCAAATGTATCTGAGATTTCTATTTGACTAGGGCTAGAAGTATCATTGTATCCCTTTGCACTAGTTCCACCATTTCTTATTTAGTTAAAGATTTACTGGCACTGGCAGGTATTGTGTGCTTCAACTTAATCATCGTACATTCTGTCAATGCATTGATTCAACTATCACAATTTTGTTGCAGGAGCTTTTGACCAGGCATAAATCAACTGTTGCTGAATTTCTTTCAAAAAACTATGATTGGGTAAGTGGTGTTTTCATTGCTCTTTCTATGTGTGCATGGGGATGTTACATAGGATGCCTTAGCCATTTGGCATAGTGTATAGCCTATAGTTATACTCCAGTCTTCCCATTTAAATAGTGCCTTTTCCTTCTTTTGGATGTCACTTCTAGAGTGTCTTTTATCAAATTAATTTTACACCTGTCATGGCACTTAACCGGTTAACCCTGATTTATCCAAACAAGAATCTAGGTTTTGGTGTAGTTGATCATTCAAATGGGATGGAGGGGTAATTGTTAATTGAAATAGTAATGAGCCCCTAAATTCTTGATAGGTTGCTGGTAGTCAAAATACGAGTAGTTAGTTATCTCTAGTTGATATTACATCTGGTTATCAGCTATCATTGAATGAGGCTGGATCTGCAGCGAAAGCGTTTCATATTGCTTCTTGACTTCATGCAAATTGCCAAGCAACTTGATTTAACGTAACAGATTCATTTTTAAATCTCATAGATTACTCAATCTATTGGTTATTGTTTTGAACGTCTTGTTTTTTTTTCCAGCCTATTAACTATTACGGTTCTAATTTGGTTTTCTTTTCCCGATGGTGCTGTTTCAGTTTTTTACCGAGTACAACTCAAAGCTTCTTGAATCTACAAACTACATTACCAGAAGGCAAGCTATCAAGGTACGAGATAGCTAGTTTCTAAGCTTTGTAAAGCGTAATATTACACTTTAAGCCACAAATGTGGATATCTACTCTGGCTCTTTTCTTCGTAGGCGCCTCTGGTCTTGTTGAAGTTATGCCTTTTAGCAGAGAGTGCTTGCTTCTGCAATTCTTTTTTTCTTACTAGAGAGTAGTCTAAGTTGCCGTCATGTGTATATGATATAAAATACTTTTGGACAGCCCTGAACAAGAAAGTTTTTGAGGATGTTAATCCGGATGCCAACTCATTGGTCCATAGGATCAAGATCTTTGTATATTCTGCTATGTTTTATGGCAGCCCGAGTCTCCTTCAATTTTTTGAAAGTACCACAACCAATGCATAGTTATCTGGTTGGTAGTGTAGGCTAGATAGTTTCGGTGGGCTGGCTTGTGGTCCATCCGAATTTAGCTCTTTATACTTGGGTATGCCCGTTATAGTTGTAAATTTTTTTGATCTATATAATCATCTTTTGCCGATCAAAAAAAAATAAAACTTTGTTACAACTACGCATATACCTGTCTCGTAGAGAAATATTCATCTCTAGATCTTCAATGGAGTCCTGCCTTTATTTCTTAAAGCATTTGAACACTTAGGTTGTGTTCTCCGGGGTGATTTTTCACCCAGGTTTTTTAATTTTTGATTTTTCTCTCTTATTGGTCTCACACTTTTTCTCTCTATCTCTCTCTTACTTTTTACTATAATCATTACAAAATCCCAAAAACCAAATCAATAAATCACTCATCCAAACGCACCCTTAGTATTTCCTACCATGAAGATTTGTTATTGTGTTTTACTCCCCTAGAAATGTGCTGTTGTCTTAAGGGAGTAACTCATATAATGGCTGCTAACATGCCAAATTTTTGTACAGCTGCTGGGTGATATGTTGCTAGATCGTTCGAATTCTGCGGTTATGACACGTTACGTCAGTTCAAGAGAGAACTTGAGGATCTTAATGAATCTGCTCAGGGTATGAACTCTTGGGGTCCATTCTGATTTGAAGATTTTACTGTGGTTTAAGTTTATCCCTGCTCTCTCATTGGTCCGACCAATTCTTCTTTATCTTCCTCTTACCTTTTACCTCTTTTCATTTCACGTCATCAAAATTGAAGGGTTTTTTTTTCATCTGTTGATTTTAATGTGGTTTAAGTTTCCTTCTTGGTTTTGCTTGGTCACTCTAATTTTTCTGTCTTACTTTATCCTAGTGATCACAAAACCAAAACCACAAATTTGAATGAAGCACCAATCTTATTGATTTATCCTTTGGACCTGCTCTAGGGTATTTGTTAAATTGTGATTTGCCTCCTTTGTGCAGGAGTCGAGCAAGAGCATTCAGATAGAAGCATTTCATGTCTTCAAGGTATTGCATACACTTGATCCTTGGCTTTACTTTTTCAGACATTTGACGGTGAAAGGTGCCTCATTGTTGTTTTTTAAGAGTGAAAAATTGTTTTTTGTAGTTATTTGCTGCAAATCAGAACAAGCCCGCGGACATCATTAGCATACTTGTAGCCAATCGAAGCAAGCTCCTGCGTCTCTTTGCTGATTTCAAGCCGGATAAAGGTGGGAAATTAGAGTTCCATGAGACACTCACTTAAATTAGAAACATTGGCGATGTTTTGAAATTAATTTTAGTTTCTGGTGAATGCAGAGGATGAACAGTTTGAGGCAGACAAAGCACAAGTGGTAAAGGAAATTGCAGCTCTTGAACCAAGAGAACAACGCCCGTGATTGGTTTGATCATCATGGCATAGCATAGCATTGCTGTACGTGTATCCTAAGTTAATGTTGTTTTTGTTCCTAAATTATACTGTGAATTAGTAGTTAATATAGTCTCCAATGTTATTATACTTCATGTTATTTTCTTATATTTACAACTTTTACTTCGCGGGATAGGAAACAAAGAACAAAAATTATATATCAAAGTATGTAGTATGAGGTTAATAATGTGCAAGGCAGAGGCCAGTTTTTACATACTTATGTAGGGAAATAGTTTGAAGTTGATTAATACCTTTGTTTGTTGCAAATGCTTGTAAAGTTTAGAGAAATATTATTTTCACCAAACTAGAATGGGGTGCTTTGGGCTGCCTAAAACTGGTTTTTTGGTTGGGATTGCTTTTTTTTTTTTTTTTTTTTGGGAACTAGGGCGACACCTGGCGGGAATGGATACCCGTTAAAATTTAAAAAGAAAAAAGATACAAGGAGGAGGACTATCGAGTGACTCACTAGGTGTAGCCTGACCTCTAAAGGAAAATGCAGCCTATCTAAGGAAAAAGAAAAAAAAGAAACAGAAAATCATTTTCTATAGTGAAACAAGCCATAGGAGTCCTGAGCAAGAGTAATTCGAACATCTCTAGGAAGATCCACTTCATGACAGAATTGATGATTTTTCTGTGTGGCTTGAGTAAACGCAGCAAGTCTATCTGCCGGTTGATTAGCCTCCCTGAAAATATGAAGGATTTTGTAGTCGCCTAACATGTCAATACATTCTCCAACGTCGTAAATATAGTTAACTGATGCTTGTGAACCCTTTCTGCATCCTGGTGATTGAAAAGGTTTGGTTGGAGGGTAATAGGACCTTTAACCCTAACCCTTAATTATTTCTCAAGTAGTCTCACAAGAGTAACAAGTAGGCATAAAATTACTAGATATATTCAACATAATGTAATTTCTCCTCAATAGTGTTTCTGACGAAACTTGTCTCAACATAATATTTCTCCTCAATAGTGTTTCTTGTGACATTCGAGTCTCTAACCTCTCTCGTCAAGCAAGCAATAGTGAATCAACATAATATAATTTTTGATTATTTCATTCAAATAGTTTACTTTCAATATTTTGATTTCTCAATATTATTTTTTTCTTAAGTTGTTTTCATCTTATTCAATCTTTTCTCTTCATATTATATACTATTAAAAAAATTGATTACTTCATTAGACGTCACAAAAAACAAAACAAAAAAGAGTGAAAAAGATGCAGCAAATTATTTTTGAAGAGAAAGGAAGAGAATCGTCCAGCAAAAAAAGTGAAAGGGGGTATAAGGAACGGGCACAAACAATGGAATATTCCCTTTTAATGACGAGGACAATATTACCCCCACATCCGCCGCATTGCAAGCAATATGACACAACTGAAGTAAAGTTCACCGTTGCTGCTAGGGCTTACAATCGAACCAAATCGACGAAATCGAACAAAAAAAACCGAATTAATGTATTGGTTTGGTTTCGGTTTCTAGAACTATCAAAACCGAAAATATTGGTTTGGTTGCGGTTTAGTCGTGATATTACACTTTTCAAACCGAACCGAGATAATATTACTACTATATATTTAAATTTTTTTACTTAGTTAATTACTTATATACGCTTATATTATCAATGCATTTATATTTTATAATATTGAGTATTGTATTTATATAAATTTTCACTTTTTTCCTTTTATTTTTGATTTTTTCCCATTCAACTTTCATAATAGAGAATTATGTTCACTTAAATTTTGTAAATTGAATCATAAAATTGTTCTTTTTTGTGATTAAAAATCTCTACTCTATTAATTTGTTCTATCACCTATTAAAATTTGAGAATTACATAAATTCTTTTTGAAAATTGAAAGTTTATGAAAACCGAACCGAAAAATGTAAAACCGAAGAATCGATTTTTCATATTTTTGGGTTGGTTTCGGTTTTGAAAAATGATAAAACCGAACTATTGATTTGATTGCAGTTTTGATCAAAAGTGATCAAAACCGAACCAAATCGAACCATGATCACCCCTAGTTGCTGCTGCTGGTATATTCGCCATGTTGACAACAATTGTGCTACGGTGGTAATTGAGGACAAATATCAAAATAAGAACAATTACACGTTGATCGTCTCATGCATGGTGACAAATACATCTTTTTTTTTAAATGATTGTCCCTAGAGCATACCTTACAACCGTAGTTTTGAATGTTTACAAATTGTATCGTCTCTTCGAAATTTGATTTGATGTAATTTTTTGAAATAATATTCGTCTTACTAATCATTTAAAATTAAAAGAGAACGATTAATGTGACACTTAGAGTCCAATCAAAAAAGCGTTATGTAATAATATGATATGTAAAATGAAAAAATGTAAGAGGGATGGAGAGGGGATGAAGAGAATATGGTGAGACTTTTAAAATTTTAAAAATAAAAATTTTTTCATATCATTTACATGATCAGAGCCTTAGTCACATCAATTATTTTATTTTACACGTTTCTTTAATTTTTTTTTTACATTTATTACTTAATATTTTTTATTTTTAAATAATAAATTTAATTTCAAAAATGCACTTCACGTGTCTACGGACACGGAGTATACCATATTATTTATATATAAAGAACATTAAAAAAGCAACTCAATTATGCAATAAACTAAAGAGGTGGAGGGCAAATTCGTCCAAGAAATAAACGCAACTAGCCAACTACAAATTATTAGCATCTCCTCTATATTCTCCAAATCAATTGTAAAATGCGGGCTACGTGCTGCTGCAAACCAACAAAATCCAAATCAATCCACACACACACACTCGCGCAACAGTTGAATTGAATCCTCCTTACAATGGCAGACTCTGGTACGTTCTTCTCGCCTCTAAAAACACACACATTACACACTCACTGCGTGTTCATACAAAATCATATTAGTTTTTTGGTGCAATTAATTAATTTACTGAATTGATTGATGTCTTCTGATTCGACAAAATTTTATGGATTGGATCTTCAGATTCTCTGTCGGAGTTTCTGAGCGTTGCAGTCGATGCAGCTAAGAAAGCTGGAGAGGTAATTAGTCATTAGATTATCATTTCTCATGTTAATTAATTGTTTTTAGTATTTTTATTATTACTTCCCATCCTTTCTAATTTATTCGATTTTTCGTGCGTCCATGTCTGAATATATAGGTAATTCGTAATGGATTTTACCAGACCAAGCATGTCGAACATAAAGGCGTGGTAATCTCCTTCTCTCTTCCGCCATAATCTTCTCTGTGTGTGTGCGCGCGCGTGTGCGTGTGTGCGTGTGTGTGTGTATGTGACTGTATCCGTTTTTTGGTTTGTGAATTGTGGATGGGAATTAGAGGACAGCTTTTGTCCGCTTCGAGTATAAGAAGTAGTGTTGTGGAGCTGTGGTGATTCATTTAGTACAAGTACTGATGAAATGTTTACTGTGTGCCTTGCCACTCTTTATATGGACATGCACATCCGTTTTTGGGGTTGGGAATGTGAATTGAAATTTGAGGAAAATATTGGTTTTGATTGATTCAAAACGGTGAATGTTGAGGTGATTCAGTTAGTTCAAGTGGTAAGAAACTGTTGGCTTTGTATGTTTGTGTGTGTTTTCGGGGGAGGGGATCGCCGTTCGGCCTTTGAAAGTCAAATTTTTTAAATTTACACTTTTTTCTACTTTATGTTTTTGTACTTAAGTTGTATATATTATTTTTTTATTCAATACCCGAGGAAACTATCATATTTTGAACAAGAAAGAAAAAAAATTGAGAAAAATCAAATGCTTATAGCTAAATTTTTTAAAGTGGACTCTTTGAATGAATTATCCGAAAATAGAATAGTGGACTCTTAGCGCGTATTGGAGGAATATTTAGTGAAAGGGTCTTGCTAACAAGTGCATTTACCATACTTCTTAAGTATCACAATTAGGAAATTATTACATTCAAAACCAATTCTAGTATGTATTCGGAGAAAGGGAGTGTTTCCATTTAGTTGGTGATTTGTGGTACCATCAATCTTTAGCTTAACAAGCATCACAGGAGCACTTATGTGCAAAGTCAGTGGTTATCATTGAAGCTGTTATGTTCCCTGAAATTAGACGGATTGCCATCGATAGGATTGAATTGATCGAGTGCTAAGTGCAAGGGATAATGAAATGCTAGTCTGAATGTCGATAAATTGAATTTCCGACCACTTAATTTGGTTCCATGACTTGTTGTGGAGTGAAATTAATGGGATTGCACTTAATCTGATCTAGCAAATTTAGATGAAATGCTTAGTAATTAAACAAGGTGGATATTAGTTAAGGTTGCTTTATCAACTGTGATTAAGGAAATATGTATCAAGAAAACCTAAATGGTGAGAGTAATGCAAATGGTAATGGTATAGTGCAGCAGGAAAATAAAAATAATCCAATTTAAGGCTGTATGTGAAGCTCCTTAGCTTAAGTTAACTTATCAGCACCTCTGTTTGACTTGAGCTCGTGATGTAAATGACCCAATCTTGAACACAATATTAGTCTCTACGGAATGAACGGTCCAGCTAGATTCCGTTTGATCACATGAGTGGATCGGAACACAATTTAAGCTCAGTGAATAAATCTGTGAGTCGCTTGAGCTCGAGTAAGATTGATTCTTACGGCTTCCACCAGATATGATCATGTGAACCATATGGTACTGACTTCTATGATTCACAAAGCCGTATGAATAATAGAAGATTTGGTTAACTCTCTTAGGTTTTCATTGTTTGCTAGTGCAGGTGGATTTGGTCACAGAAACAGACAAAGCATGTGAAGATCTCATATTCAATCATCTCAAGCAGCATTTTCCTACCCACAAGGTTTGAGTCATTTCTCGCAATCGCTATCTACTTGAACTTTGGTGAAATATTTGACTCGTCTCTCATTTCATAATATATTTGAGTCCTTAACCTGTTCCTCACTTGTTCATTGTCTGTCTATCATAGTTCATTGGGGAAGAAACAACTGCTGCAAATGGTGTGACAGAGTTGACTGATGAACCGACCTGGATAGTCGATCCTCTGGATGGGACAACTAACTTTGTGCATGGGTATATACCAAATTCTTTTGTCCAGTAGATTGTGGTTCGTACGTTCTTACACTAACTGACTGCTATGAAACGACAAGTGCAGGTTCCCCTTTGTGTGTGTTTCTATTGGACTTACTATCAAAAAGGTCCCTGCAGTTGGAGTTGTTTACAATCCAATCATAGATGAGGTGAGAATTTATATTTAAAAAAATGTGCCTACAATTATGTGGCCCATCACCTTATGTATCAACTTGAATCATTGTATGAATTTGTTGCTAATTGATCTAGATATTAGTTTTTGTTGGCTTCCTTCCCCAGTATGGCTATACCTATCTGGTGAAGGCTAAAGATTCCTTTGAATATATTGGAAAAAATATTGGCATTTATGTGGGTAGGTTTTATTAGTTGATTATAAGTAACGTGCTTTTTCTTTTATCTTATAGCTTTTCACTGGCATTGATGGGAAAGGTGCTTTTCTGAATGGTAAATCGATCAAAGGTTAGCTCAGTTTCTGAATTGTCTGGCCTCACTCGATTTCTGCATGTTAACATGTATCGATAATTCTTACACGGTTCGTTTTTGGATTCTGCAGTATCTACTCAATCTGAACTTGTGAAGTCCCTGCTTGCTACGGAGGTACTTATCCTTCAATTTTTGATAGGACAGCTTCCAATGCTATTGCTGACTCAATATTGTCCCATATGTGCAGTACAATGTTTATATGGGTCTTCACTTGTTTTTGATGTTTCTATTGTATTGGTACATCTATTTTGCAATTTTGCAAGTTGAGAAGTAAATGCAAATACATGGTCGCAATTTTGGTTTTGCACAAAGTTAGTAGGTTCACAAGCAAGAATGCTATTTTTGAAATCTCAGGAAGACAATATATTCATATGGGAAAAATATTCAAGTGAATGAGTCTCACTGATTTTGGGAACGAAGCTTTACATCATAACTTTCTTTAAGAAGGAACATATTCTATTACAGTTGGTATTGGTTAGCAAATTTGTCATGACTAATTGTAGTTCATGAATAAGCGAGCACGTCTAAGTAGCATGATTATTTGCATCGTATTCAGGTTTGGTATTTCTTGTATTTGCTCATGGAACTTGCGATTACATCATTAGTCTATCTACTTAATCACCCTCATGGTATTTTGAATTTCATATGCTTATCCGTGAGGAATATTTTTCTGGGACAGGGGTAGTAAGAACATTTGTTCTTTTGAGGAAGTATAAAATCATATGACTGTCTATTTCTAGTATTGCCAAAACCATATTAGCACATGATTATGTCTGACCTATAAACAAAAGAAAGTTGAGGTCTGGATTTTTGATTCTTTGTGTGAGGGTTTGACTTTCATCTGACTGAAAGTGCAGGCTGGAACAAAGCGTGATAGGGTCACTCTGGATGACACCACAAATAGAATAAATGGATTACTTTTCAAGGTAAAATTAGAAATTTTTGGTGGAATACCCTTCGCATGGTACAAAAATTTCTTGCAACCAATACTTAACAGCAAAGTTCTCATGTTATCAGGTGAGATCTATTCGGATGAGTGGTTCTTGTGCATTGAATCTCTGTGGGATAGCTTGTGGAAGGCTTGATCTATTTTATGAACTAGGATTTGGAGGTCCTTGGTATGCTTGAATATTGTCTTTATTATACAATTGCTCATGTGGATTCCTTGAGGTACATGATTGACAATTCTACTATTCTGCCTAGGGATGTGGCAGGTGGTGCTGTGATTGTCAAAGAAGCTGGTGGAGTTCTATATGACCCGTAAGAACAACCAAATGCTTAGTTTATGAATCCTTCTCTTCATTTTCGATAAAAGAAAAGTTTCATATACTCTGTTTTCATTTTCATAATTCAATCTTTATGTTTTCACCTTTCAAACTAATAAACAAACCCATTCTTGGTGGCTACTTTGGAGCATTTTATATGAGCATTATGTTGATCCAATTCACAATTAAAACTTAACTCTCTCTCTCTCTCTCTCTCTCTCTCTCTCTCTCTCTC
>JAOTQG010158740.1:0-18265 GCA_025631175.1 Iris virginica
TTTTACAAACTCAACCTAGGAGAGCTTTAATCGATCATATTTTCACATATACATGGGGTTTTGCTTGATTTTTGGTTTTCCAATGGTGGTTTTCATTGTATCTCTCGTGCTCTACCATTCATTGCATGTTCACTTGAAAAAATGCAGGCTCTCCAATATTTAAGACTCGAGTTCAACTTGGGTAATTGAGTTATCTTTTCAACTTCTGTACCATTTTTCATTGAACACGTAGGGTCCAGTACTCTTATTTATTCATCTATATTACCATAAAGAGTACAATTAGTTTATCATCTACATGAAGAGTACAATTTATTGCTCATGTGACTTGTGTACTAATTTCAATTTCGGCTCTTCCTTTAGGTGAAATAGCATTACTGAAATATGTTCTCTTATATATTGAAATTGTTAATTTTTGAAGCAACAATTTTACTATATGACAAAACTATTTTACCGTAAGGAGTAATTTAGATTCAAAACTCAAGAAAATTAGACTCGAGCGATTTTGGATATGAAACGTTAAGAGTCGAAACATTATAATATTTGCTTATAATGACAAAATATTGAGAAAAAACGATGATTTACTTGAATGTACGAAGATCATCATATGAAACTAGATTGCAACTTAAAGTGATATTCTAATTTAACCTATCATATTTTACGGGGACTAGTTGGATGGTTTCTAGGATTATGGTTCAGTGATTATTGGTTTGAATGATTTTATATCCTAAAGTACTATCCCTACATGTGAAAATAATATGATTTAATCCTAAAAATGATTATTTGTACTAAAGTAATATATATCATGACTTGTTACTGCTCTCATTTCATACAAGCTCAGTCGAAGAACCCCCAAATTAGTAGTTGATTCAAGTGTTGGAGACTCGAAACCTCTCATTCCGACTCACAGGTTGTATTGCTATCGTTGAACTTATGGTAGAGTCTAAGAGATACAATGAAAATCACCCTTCGAAAACCAAAAACTAAGCAAAAACCCAATGTGATGTATATATGAAAATATGATCAGTTAATTTAATTTTTCCTAGGTCGAGTTTGTGAAAATTTAATTTTTTGCACTAGTTAATTTAGTTGTATCATTGTATGTATATGTGCTTGGAACATAATGCTTGAAAAGTATGATGTCAAGGATAATAATTGGATGAAAGAAATATTATTGATTTGGTTAGATATTCACCTTCACTACTCTAAAGGCATTCACATGCTCCCAACTCCCACCTACCCAAAATGGAAAATATTATTGATTTGCCATATCTCAATGTGTAGTACAAATTCTATTACTACATTGCAGTCCAAGCTTGACATGTTATTTCTTTCATATGCATTTACACTTTGTTGTGTATGAGGGTCCTGCTCATTTTAGTGAACTTGCATATTCACTTTGCAATGTTGCACTCATCAATCAAAAGCAAATAACTTGATTATGATTGAGACTCATTGATACACATAGGAATGGAGAAAGAAGTTTAAAATTACACACATAGAAGTATTTAAAATGTAGTCGATCGAGAATAATGAAACTTTTTAGTGAATTAAGATTCAAAACCTTTGTACTGCATGTTGCTCATTTACAAAACCAATAAAAGTGAATTCTTCTATGCCTAAAAATAAGAGCATTTACCTTGAATAGTCTGATAAGAATCAAAGAGAAAATTTTCAGAAGTGTATTTTGTTATGTAATCTAATCCATTTAATTAAGGAATATTTTGAGATATTGAGAAAAATAGTTAACCAACACATTAATTTTAGTCAATTGTTTGATATAATTAGGTCAATTAGTTACATATTTATCGCATGTCATCCATTCAAGTGACTGAAAATAAGTGTAATGGATGGAAGCCGAATAAGATAAATTTTATCCATTAAAAAAAAACCTACTCCGTATTTCTGAACGTGCAAAAGTGAAAAGTTACAATAGTATTTTAATTAGGAGGGAGGAAATAATGGTTCAAATGTTCAATGCATTTCGTTTTTCTTTAAAAAAATAGATAAACTTATTATTAATTGAATATTAATAGAACAAAAATGAAGAAAGAGAAAAGGAAAAAGGAAAGAAACAAAGGGTTGGCGAGAGATATGGTGGATGACGGGGTATTGCAATTTCCCAACACCACTCGATGACGATGGGGCTCGATTTGGGAGAGAAATCCTCCTCCACCCACTGCTTACCACCTAACCAAACCAAACCCTCCTTCTCCTTTCTTTATTTTCCATTTATTCTTACAAAAATTATGTAGATTTAAAATTCCTTTATTTCTAATTCTTTTAACACCACAACACACCAAACACATATATAAAGACACAATCTTTTCTGCAAATACCTTTTGCCAACATGCTACCACCCAGATTCACTTTCTGAGGAAGAACAAGAAAAAAAAAGGGTACCAAAAGGAAAGCCACCACTCACTTGTAAATCTCTCCTCTTTTACTTATCATTTCATGGTTCATGCTTGTATTAATTCCTGCCTCTATTCCCATTTACTGTGTGTATGTGTGTGTATAATGGGCTCAAAAGGTTATGTTTGGGTGTGTAATTGATGTTTACATGTGACAAAATTGATGATAAGATCTCAATAACTGAGCAAGATTTCATCTTTTCCCCATATTGAATGAACCCACTGTTTATTTTTACAGCATTTGTTGACTGGGAAATGATAAATGAGCGTGGGTGAGTTTGGCTATAGTTCACTCTATTTTGGAGATACGATGAATTTCTCTGTTTCAGATTTAAATCCCCAATTTTGCTAGATGGTGTTTTAAGTATTATGTTGATTACTATAAGGTATGTTTTGTGTATAATATACATTTGATGGTATTTATATTATATGGATTTCTATAGTCAATTACCAATGCCAAAGTTCAATCTGGTAATGTTGGAGTGATCCAATCATGTTTATGGTCTTGATATGAACTCATCTTTTTTACTTTTGATTTTCATTTTATGTCATTATCTCCTTATAACTGAGATTTAATTGTGGATTGGTGAGCAGATGTGATCCAACCGTGTTTATGGTCTTGATTCTTCATTGTAAACTTATCATTTTTGCTTTTCATTTTTCTTTTTGACATTATCTCCTTATGAACTGAGATTTAATTGTGGATTGGTGAGCAGATGTTGACTGTTTATTCCTACAAATAAGTATCAATTTTTTTTAAAAAAAATGTCATTTGTTGAAATTCTGGGATCAATTTGTCCATCTAATTCCTAATTTTGACAGTCCTACATGTTTTTCTAATCAGATAATATACTTGTAACAAGATGAGAGGAGGAGGGTTTTGGCAACTAGGACAAGCAATCACCCGCCGTCTTGCTCATGCTGATAAAAAGACACTGGTTCGTAGAACCTATGCCACCGAGGCTGATCTCAAGAAGACTGTTCTCTATGACTTCCATGTTGCCCATGGAGGAAAGATGGTCCCGTTTGCTGGTTGGAGTATGCCAATCCAGTACAAGGACTCAATCATGGACTCAACACTAAATTGCAGGGAGAATGGTAGCCTCTTTGATGTTTCCCACATGTGTGGACTAAGTCTGAAAGGAAAAGACTCTGTTGCATTTCTTGAAAAGCTTGTTGTTGCTGACGTCGCTGGACTTGCCCCTGGGACTGGGTCATTGACTGTATTCACAAACGAGAAGGGAGGAGCTATTGATGATTCAGTGATCACCAAGGTGACCGATGATCACATATACTTGGTTGTGAATGCAGGATGTAGAGATAAGGATCTTGCTCACATTGAGGAGCATATGAAGGCATTTAATGCCAAAGGTGGGGATGTGTCGTGGCATATATATGATGAGAGGTCTCTTCTAGCCCTCCAGGTTAGTTAGTTAAAGCCATCTTGTTACAACACATTTTTGATTCCTTAGACTTTGAATATTTTAAAAGCCAACCCCAAATAATTGGGATGAAGCTGAGTTGTGTTTTAAAACACAGATTTTTTTGATACGTGAATTTGGGTCTTTCAAACGCTTTACCACTTTCCTCGTGGCTATTTGATGTGCATTTCCCATGGTCAATGATGTTTGATGGTGATATGTTTGGTGCAGGGTCCTCTTTCAGGCCCAGTTCTTCAACACCTGACAAAAGATGATTTGAGCAAGATGTACTTTGGGGATTTCCGTATGCTAGACATCAATGGGGCCAAATGCTTTCTCACAAGAACCGGGTATGTTGCTCTTCTCATAACTCCCTATAATAAGCACTCGGTTTTCCTCTTCTGAGAAAACATACTGAGGAATATTTTTTCCCCATGTTTCTGCTATAACTACTTTTTCTTAGACTCTAAGTTTTTGATTTTGTATTTATGATGCTGTTTGCTCAAAAGTTTACTGAATGATGTAGAGTTGACTGTAAATTAACCTGACATTTTATGTTGGTACAAGAAGATTTTTTTGGCTGTTTTGTGGCCATCAATGTGTTCATTGCATCAAACATAGCCGGCCTGTTGATTCTTTTATGGACCATGGACTATTTGTATCTCAGAACTGGCAAAGGACTCGAACGAAAATCAGGCTTCATATGCGCTTTGGCAATGCCTGGTTACACTCGGGACATATATAACATTGAATTATGAGTTAATCTGGCTGTAAAAGTCGCTCCTTGAGATTGAGATGGACACATCATTCCCTCTTTCCTTGACAATAGAATCATGCTGACCTAGGATGATAGACTATTAAGATCATTTGATATTCGTAGTTGATGTAACCTCTCTGCTGTTCATCTAGACTATTGGTAGTCCGTGCCTCCTTTTCCCTCCAGATTTTGCATGAAATTAGTAGATGTGAGAATCTAAGCGTCTGTTAATACCATTATGGCTGTAATGTTTAAACCGCTTAAAACAGAAATATGGATTGTGAGAGATTTAATATGACTTTGTGATGGCAGAGTTGGTAATCCCAGCTTGAAGATAAAATGACAGTAAGCCTGGTTTACATTCACAGGTCCAGTTAATATTAAATCAAATGTCCTGGTTTTAACCTCAGGTATCACTGACAGACCCAGATTGAGCACTTATAGGTGTTCTGAAAGTTGTTACTTTGGACATCAGATTTTGATATCACATGCTTACTCCTGGAAACTAGGGGTGAGGTAAATTCTCGATTTCACGAAATATCCTGGTTCTGACACAAAATCCCGATTCCGATTCATTCCTGTCGTACATTGGGATAAATAAAAAATTCCCGAATTTTCGGGATAGGTTCGGGAATAGTAGCATATTTACCAAACCCAAAAATTTTCCAAACCGTCTCGACATATCAAGACGACGTACTTTTAGCTTTTATATGTATACATGCATTTAGCTCCCTATCTTGTTCAATATTTTGCTTTTGTGGCCATTGGCTTAATAGTTATAACATTTTGCTTTTGATATCTTCTTAAGCCTATGAAAGTTGACCGCCGCCGTTAAAAAATATAAAAGCAAAAACAATAGAGCATTGAGCGAGCCTAAAAAGCAATATCGCTAAGTCAACTGGGATTTTCCCGACTCCATCAATTCCATACTGTTCCCGAAAGTATCACAAACCGAATGGACCTAACGACTATTTCCTGAATATGTTTGGGATGGGAACGGATTTAGCCATTTCCATCTCATTCCGTCCCGAGCTCATCCCTACTTGAAACCAACTTATGCTCCCTCACTTTCAAAATAAGTATCCAATGTCCCATTTTTGGGTGGTTATAGAACAAGTTCCCACTTTGCAAGCTTTCCTTGGAAGAGTGACAAGGAAGGTTATGTCCACAAGTTCTCTTTGGACTTGAACCTATGTTGTTTGTGTTAACAAGGTCTTCTTATTGATAGTCCAATGGTTGGTCTAAAGCTAGACTCCACTTTGAAGAGGATACTTAATTTCAGACAGGAGTACTTGCTGGGGGGAAACGAAAAGAAACAGTAGATACAAGCTGATACATTGTGTTGTGCATAAAAATTTTCAGGTATACTGGTGAAGATGGGTTCGAGATTTCAGTTCCCTCTGAGCATGCAGTAGATCTTGCCAAGGCTATCCTGGAAAAATCTGAAAACAAAGTAAGGTTGACAGGCCTTGGTGCTCGAGACAGTCTTCGCCTTGAAGCTGGGCTTTGCTTATATGGCAATGACATGGAACAACACATTACACCTGTTGAGGCAGGACTCACTTGGGCCATAGGGAAGAGAAGAAGAGCAGAAGGTGGCTTTCTTGGTGCCGATGTGATACTGAAACAAATTGAAAAGGGTCCATCAATCAGGAGAGTTGGTTTATTCTCCCCTGGACCACCTCCTAGAAGCCACAGTGAGATCCAAAATGACAAGGGAGAAAACATTGGAGAAGTCACGAGTGGAGGATTTAGCCCATGCTTGAAGAAGAATATTGCAATGGGGTATGTGAAATCTGGATTGCACAAGGCCGGCACCAAAGTTAAGATTGTAATTCGTGGCAAATCCTACGAGGGAACTGTCACCAAAATGCCTTTTGTACCCACAAAATACTACAAGCCAACATAAATTCTTCCGGAGTACTAGAAGCTTCTTGTTCTAATTGCTACCTTCCTTTTGACATGTTTTTGATGAACCTTCATGCTGGAATCAAACGAAACATCTGCTTTCTGTCTACCATTTCTGAGTTCAAATACATCTGCATATTTATAATTGTTGTGTTTAACATGCAAGTCATTATATGTTCCAAAAGCTACCTCTCACTTCAACAAGCTTTGGGTGAACCTTCATGCTGCAACCAATAGAAGTACTTGCTTTCAGTTCACCACTTTCCTAAATTCAAATTCCACCAACATAGCTCTTGGTTTTTTGTATGTACCACGAGAAACTCATCATGAATCAGGTACATTGCTCTATCGATTTTAGGAAATTTTAGTCTGCCCCATTTTTTAAACATCTATTCAACTGTTTAAAAGATGATTCTAAAATTAAATATATGTTTCGTGTTTAAATGTGATGTGACAGGAAATGAGATACCATTTAAGACAGAAAATTCAAGTTCCTTCAGATGACATCAAACAACACGTAACATGATGTAACGATCTCAATCAATAATTTTTCATTAAAAAAAAAATTCTTATGCCAACACGCCTTATAAGGAATGGAACAATCTACATAAGAACGCAACAAGAGTGTTATTTTCTACAGATTACAAAGGGATTTATCGATTGACCGCACAATACATTATCTAGAAAACTCCCTCCCATGGTTAGAGGCCAGAAAAAGCAATGGACGCCAATTTATGAAGTTCACGCCATAGCTCCTTTCTCATTTAAGTGTCTCTTGCGTCCAGAAAAATACAAGCATAAATCTTAAATGAAGCAGAAAATAGCAATATGTAATCAACTCATTTCCAAAATAATCATTGCTGCCGCAATTAAACTTGGGAGAGGGGTGAATAACAATAAAGCCCCCAGGTTCTAATCTTTTCAAGACAATTTTTATTCCCTATTGGCAAAATCAGGAGTTCTCAATTTCAAGTATAAGAAACGGCAAAGAACAAGTCATGGAGGGGGCTTCTTCAGTCTTTATATGTCGAGCAGCAATCTTCTGGGATCTTCCACCACATCTTTGATACGCCTCAAGAAGAAGACGGCCTCTCTACCATCAATCAGCCTGTGGTCATAAGTCAAGGCAATGTACATCATCGGCCTTGCTACAATTTGGCCTCCAACAACCATCGGACGATTGACTATTGAGTGCATGCCTAGAATAGCCGACTGCAAAATCATGGAAAGACAACAATTAGATGATTTCTTCAAATGGTAAGAATAATAACTCCTTAAAAGTAACAGAGCATTGAAGGGATTATCTGTGCCCTCCAAACCAAACATACATCATCCACTTTGTGAACTGAATGTTCATGCAGTAAACGAAGTGATTATCTTCCTTCAACTTTAAGAAGTCATAAGTTACTCCCTCTATCCCACAAAGCACCACTTGTGCAATTCACGCTCTTTCAGAAAATACTCCCCGCCATCTCTAATTTGATGGTCCCCTTTTTAGTTTTCCACGAATATATGTTGGCTTTCAAGTAAAATTACTAGCTCATATAGACATATACCCCAAGGGCTAATGGAGAAGATGGATGGAAAGGCAAGGGGAAATAGAAATCCAATTCATGATCTAGCTGAAACTCATGTTCGGTACTGAACGAACCTTATTCCACCATATAGCACATTCCCAAATCATCCTCCATAAAGCAGTTTGGTCCATTCCAGGCCTCTTCACGAGCGTGTTAACCCACTCAACTTCATTTTCTTTTTTCCTTAGTTAATGTATTCCTTAAAAATATTTCAAATCTCAACGAAAAGCTTGAATGAGAAAAATCCCCATCTTGAACGAGAAAGAAAAAGAAAAAGAAAGCAAGTGTTTGCGTCAAATAATTGCCAAGTGTAAATTTGGGACTTCAAGTTGGCAACTGTGACTTTAGCAGATTCATTAGAAACGTGGCGCTAATTTAAGGACAAATTTTAATAAGTGACACTCAGGGGACACAAGAGTACTCTACTATAATCACTGATGAATCACACCAGAAATAACCATCGTGTACAATATGTGCCAACAAATCTGGCCACACCTGGCAGTCTTAATTTAGTAGATAACATTACGGGAGTACATATCTCAGCCAAATCTGGAAAATGAAACTGGGAAATAAGCAACATAAGAAACTTGATTACTCTTTTATAGTTTTATGCCACATATGGTTTTATATCATATTTCTGGATTCTTTAAAGTCTAATTTTGCCCATTCTGCGCCAAACTCCAACATGATCGAATCATCGAAAAAATGAGTTTCATGAAGCGACGGTTTTCAGCAAATCAAGTACTTTTTCTGTTCCACTAATAGAGTTGAACTTTCTACTCTGGAGCATTCCACTCAAACACCCCTATCCCGAAAGTTAACCTAATAAATTTCCAAGTTATCAAATTCATCTATGCTAAACTAATCATTAGCAACTATTTGATCCTTAATTGACGGCTTGCTTAAATACTTAAGATGTTTGCTTCAACCAAAACATGGACCATTTGAGCAGAATCGTGGAGAAGTTCCGTTCATAATATTCTAGAACTAGAACTTTCTTATATAAGTGGATTAGCAGGTCACACGTCACAGGTCACGATGTAAAAGAATTATATCCGTGAAGCATCATACCTGTGGAGGGTTTATGATTGGAGTACTTAAAAGACTTCCATAGACACCACCATTTGATATGGTAAATGAACCTCCAGCCATCTCATCAATTGAAATAGAGCCATCATTTGCTTTCTTCGCAAGGGTGTTGATCGTCTTCTCAATTTCAGCAAAGTTCATTGTCTCAGCATTACGGATAACTGGAACAACGAGGCCCTGAAGAATATACATTATAAAAGTTACACAATGCAGATTCCAATCAAGGGTAAATATCGATTTCAAGCTAGTCTGATGTTTTGAGGACACCAGGAAAACGTACAAGAACAATTTTAGAAAACAAGAATCCGAAATACTATGAAAGCTTCCAGGGAAAAAAAATCCTCTAATTTATACGAGGATGAGATATTGGTTAAATGTCATCTCCACATAATCGCCACATCATGACCATAAAATGGGTCAGTTTGGCAAAGCAATCAGCAGTATACCTAAACAATAAGAATGTTTGAAAATCTTTGGTCACGCTCATGCAGATCTTGAAAAACCTTCAGTGAGTAAGGTGGGAATGGGATGCAATGTTATTATCATAATGCATTAAACTATTTAGGAATTGGTAATGATTGAAGTAATGTAAGAGAGAGATAGAAAGAAGGAAAGAACTGGGACCAATGAAAGAGAAAAGGAAAATGAAAAGGTAAGACAACCAAAGAGCCAAGCACTCAGAATCCAGAAGACCTCATCAATTAATGAGAGGGAGGGAGTAATGACCACGCATCATTTACATCCATCCTCTAGGATGCAGGAATTGGGCAACCCATGCATCATCTACATCCTCTAGGATGCAGGATTGGGCATACCAGGGAGATAGCTCCAAGTGAAACAGATTAACCAGGACGCCTAAGCTCCCAAATAGTGAGCCAGCATGTCCAGAGGACTGGGCCGCTGGCAACAGCAGCAAACAGCACATGCTCTTGTGGGCCTGAGCACAAAAGAGAGGAAAAGAACGCTCATGATTGCCCATCTGAGGGACATGAGGTTTAAGCTCTTTCCAAGATCACTATAGTCACGACATGACACATTGCATAGAAATCCAGATATTCCTAAGCACTTTTACTCATTGCATGCTATGAACAGGAACTTACATCATCTCCAAGAAAAAAGCAAGCAAGAAGACAACCAGGCATATGTAGCTGAATGAGATCACTCTTGTTTCATTTTCTATATTTGTTTTCTTCCAAGGTACATGAGATCACTCTTTTTTCATTTTTTACACTTAATTTCTTACAAGGTAAATGAGATCATCATCTCTCAGCTAGTATTACCCTCCCTCTTCTTCATAATCGGCTCATACTCGTGTTTTTATAGGAATGTAGCATGTAACGCCATCACACCTAGTGACCTAGCACTTGACCCAACACTCGCTTCTACTCAAGGATATGAGCTTTTCCTATACTTGGAGGTAAATGAACATACACTATGCATGCATGTGGGTCCAAGGACAAATCTTACTCCCTCCATCCCAAAAAGATCTTCCCATTGCACATTTTCAAAATTTTACGGAAGAAGCTTTATATGCTTGTACAATGTTAAAATTACGCAAAAGTATTTTCCATTTTCAGAAATGGGAAGATCATTTTGGGACAAACAAAATGATGAAATTTGGAAGATCTTTTTGGGGCAGGAATGCTATGTATAAAAGAGAGCACAACCAATGAAGAAAACCCCTTCCAGCATGTGCCAAAAAATGATGTCATTAAATAAGAATGCTGAATGGCACTATCTGAGGAAAGAATAATTTCAAGAAGGAAACAGAATATACATGAAAAACTATATCCTCACAAGAGAATCGTAATGATGCATTATATCATAAGTGCACTAAGCCAATCATTTGAGGAAGGTCCCTAGGACCCTAACCCCAATAATAGCTATCATTTACATGTATCTAAACATATATGGTACCACACTTGGATGGCAACTACAAAAACTTCAGACATAATGCCAATGATGTCAATGAAGGTGATGCAGCTGAAGATCATAATTTGCATTATGAAATACAGACTCGATCCGAAAAAAGTTCTTGAGAAATATATGAATAAAAGAGAATAAGAAGCATGTTCATCTCCCCTCGAAGTATAGCTCAACTTTGAGGAATTTTGATGAAAGTCATGTTCACCAAAGGATTAAGCATAATTCACTTGGCTAATATCAAATTTCACCGATGTTGAGTAGAAACCATACAGCTGAAGCATGAGTAAGACCTCAAGTATTTCCTCTTGTTGGACTAATTCTGAGACTTTAAGATTTCCAATTGGTTAGGTGACGACACAAATTTCATGTTTGCTGCAATATAAGGAAAATGGGGAAGCAAGAAAGAACTTGGGTTTAGGAGACAGAATCCAGTAAGCTTGGAAATGTACTGGTTCTCTCAGACTCTGGAGAAGACTAGATCTTTCACAAGAGACCTTTTATGGTGCTTTACCACAGTTATCAAAAAAATTGTTAACCCCTTTCTAAAGAGACCAACAACATCCTGTTAAGGTTCCCGCCAACAAAAAGCAGAAAATGGATAAATAACAAAGATGACCGATGGTTTTAGGGTCGATATCTTTTTGCAAAAGCTAAAATAGAGAGGGGACGGATCATTCAGTACTATACAATTTCTAGAAGTATACAAGAATATGACGACCTCTATAACCAACAGAGGCACATACTCAAAACTGCAAAATTAAATGAAATCTTTTTCATGATGGCATTCTAACATCAAAGTCAATAATAAGATCATTTTGGTGAAGCCTCCTCGCATGAGTAATTGCACATTTGAGTGACTGCCAGCCTAAAAAGATATTACATCTTAATACATTAATCCTGAAACACCACAATGATTGCAAACTTTAAGATAGTCGAGTTGACAGAGGACCTTTGAAGTACCAACAGCAATGCTGATGTCAATATAATCTCTATAGATTATGTCATCTCCATCGATAACTGCATTGATGATTGGCTGATTCTGGAGCCCACTAACAGCAGCCTGAAACAGTAGGAGCTGTGGTTAGATCTGAAAAACTGATGCACAATACGGTACATGTCCAACTGTAATCGTAAGCAAAAGCCCCAGCACAATTAACATACTAAACTGTACATGTCCAACTGTACTCGTAAGGAAAAGCATCAGTACAAATAACATACTTTAATAAATCCTGACATGAGCCCTAACTTCACTCCATGCTTCTCAACAAAAGCATCTTTATACTCAGAACGGAGCTTCATTAGATTGGTCCTATATTCAATAAAAAATCATTGGGAGGGTTAGAGTGGTACATTAGCAGAATCACAGAGGTGCGGACTACATTTTATTTCTTTTATTTTCTATTTTTTTGTGGTGGGGAGGGAGGGTAGCAAGGACATGGATAATTGCACAATGCATACATAATAAAAGCTACAAAATCTATCACTTATGCAGATTATGTCTTCATTCCACTTACCTCACCCAAATATGAAAGGAAATAAAAAATAATTGAATCTATTCTTCTCAAGAACTACAAAAGAACCAGAGAAACTATTAAGAATTTGGTTTACAAACCAACAGACAAAACTTACATATCAACTTCATTAAATGTAGTAAGCAATGCAAAAGTATTTTGTGAGTCCTTCAAACGTGTGGCCACACGTTTTCTGAGTCTTGTCATTGGAACCTACAAAATTGTGTTGGAAAAGAATATAAGTTATCTATCTGGGAAAATATGTTGATAATGAATTAAATGAAAGGACAGCATGCAGTACTCGGAAATCTTGAAGAAAACAAATGCAACATACTAAGCTAGTTCCAGAAGCTAGATGCTTACTCTTCTTTCCCTTTCTTTAGGGGGGAGGATAGGTTCTGTAGCAGAGGTTCTAGAATGTGAGGGAGAAGGTACTTTTGGCTTCTCTTTAGCAGCCTCTTTGGGAGGAGGAGTTTCTGGCTTCGGCACTTGCTTATCCGCCTGTCCTGCAGGAGCAGGCTCAGGTGCCTTCTCCGATGGAGCAACATGAGTTGCACCTTCCTCACCCTTCGATATGATTGCTACTACCGTGCCTGGTTCCACAGTATCACCTTCTTTGGCCACATACTGAGAGAAATCATATGGCCCAACATTAAATTTCCTAAACCATAAGAATCTGTGGTAGATTACACGATTTTGAACAAGCACTACAGTCCCAGTGACAATCTACCTTTTGGATGACACCAGCTTCAGGGCTCGCAACATCAATTGTCACCTGAATGCATATGAAAACTACTTAGACCCGGTTAACGGATCAAGACCGCATTTATGTGGTGCAAAAACAAATATCTACCTTATCAGTTTCAACTTGGGCAATTGGCTCATCAATTTCTACATGATCACCAGGTTCTGTTCCAACAGAATTAGATAATAAGCTTCAAAGGCAATATTCACTACACAAAACTAGTGATACAAAGGAAACTCAATATCACGGAAGAGCAACCAAATCAGAAATCCAAAAAACATACTCTTCAAAAAGGTGGCAAGAGTGCCATCAGAAATAGATTCACCCATAAAAGGGACAACTGCATTGACTAGGTCACCTTCATCATAAGAATAAAAAAAAAAAAAGTTTAAGCAGATTAGTGTATGATTGAAGAAAAGGCAGAACAAGAATTCACGAGAAGAAATGAGAAATTCATACCACTTTCTGAAGAAAATGACCTACTCCACATTTGGGGGGAAAGATCTTTCTCAAGAGACACAACATTCCTGTATCAAGGACAATATTGAATGAAAAGAAAAAAATTTAACATTATAGCAAAATATAGAAAAACTAAAAGCAATACCACTGCCGATTTCCTTCCTTTACATATACCCTAATTATGCTGGTAGCTTATTAAACCTCATGTAGATAATTAAAGTGGCCATCCAACAAAATCAGCTTTAAGGTTGATACAATTGAATGCAAAACAGAATGTTTACGGACTAATGAAGATCTTTATACGAAAAAGAGAAGGAAAGAGATCATATTAACCTCAGAAACTTCCCATAGACTGGAGAACCTGTGATCACATTACATTATGTATGGTAATCAGTTACAAGGGAGTAAACATTTGCACGTCTAAAATCACTTCCACGCCAAAAAAGAAGAATCATTAGATTGTCTATAAGAGAGTAAACAAGTTTACCTTGGTGATGAAAATGACGTACAGGTTCTGATCCCCTTCCATAGTTTAGTGCCTTGCAGAGGTGCACATGACATCAATAAGTAATCATATGGTGAAATAACATAAAAGGTAGTTTCAAACTACACCAAATTACTAAGATTTAAGAAGTGCAAAATGAAGCACATTAGAAATTTATTAGAAGAGCACAATTAAGTTCTCTAAATTTAATGTTCAATAGTATGAATCCATATTCAATATGAATCACCTACTCAAACTCTAGAAGATATAGCTTATTCCTCGCTATCGTGTTTATTGGCTACAGGTACTTTCAATGATCAAGGATAAATTATTCCAGGATTTTCTATTATAAAATTGCCACAGGATATGTTTTGAAGTGCCACAATATACTGTCCAATCATGCAATTTAGAGGATTATCATGAACTTGACCCATCGAGTTATACATGGCCACCAAATGGCCGCCTCTAACCAAGTATTTTCATTAAGAATCACCAGAAAGTGTTGTCTCAGTAGCAAATAGCTTTTCCAAAGCATTACATTTTTCCATTCTGGAACACTATCAGGGAAAAAAAAAAGAGTGTCTTCTTTAATAGCCCAAAATGTTCTTTTCATTAAACTGATAGGATGCTCAAACTTAACAAGTCGTAACCTCAATTGTTTAAAACACACCATCCTAGTAGAAAAAATTATTCACTTTCTTCTCAAGAGCACGTCTAAATTTAAAACATGATTACACATCCTAACCATCAGATCTAACTCGGTGCGTCCTCCGCCCAAAAGAAAAGTTGCACTTTCCTTTTCAGTTTGTACCAACAGAAGATGTTGGTCTTAATTTTTCTGGGAAGTTTCTTCAGTAGCGAAGCTGAAGTTAAGCCATAAGGAGGTAACTTGAGCCTTTTTGTTTTGTAACACACCATCTTACTGCCCCCTATATGGCTATATTTAAAAAATACATATACTTCTTCAACCAAAATTTAGTTCTAAACATGTTGACCCATTTAATTACAGAAAGAACTGCAATGTGTAGTAACTTTGACCACCTTTAGAGTCAACTCAGACACTAGCATATATTTCTCTAGCCCTAAAATAATGTTTATTCCTTTAAACAAACACTGGCTTTGCTACTGTTTTAATCAAGCATATGAACTTGATTTCTTTAAATAACATCTTGAGTTTGTGGATGAGAATACCCACATCAAATAGCATAAAGCAAGTTAAAATTGTGGCTACCGAATAAGATATGTATTTTAGGAAACATTTTAATGATTTTTCTTGATTTGCACGATAGACAAAGTATACCTCTTCATTTGGGGACCTAGGGTGATACAGTTAGGCTTGGATCACGAAGGTGAGATGGAGTAATTTTTGATGATATGGTATAAGGTTTTGTAATGATTAAAGTGAAAAAGTAAGAGAGAGATAGAGAGAAATGGTGGGACCCATCAAAAATCAAAAATCAAATATCATATCACATTACTTTCGTGATCCAAGCCTTACTATAGTATATCATATCTCCTACTATGTCGCGTACTGACATCATATAACCTTTCTTAGAGCCCAGTGATTCACATTTCAGATAACAAACTTACAAACCTACACAAGGACCAACTACCTAAGTAAAACAGTAACATTCTCCATCAACATGAATGTGCCCTCAAAGTCTCAAAAAAATTCATGAATAACAAGCCATTTAACCTTTAACAGTATGATTGATCAACAATCTCACAACAAAGCACAACTACACACTGAAATGACTCCAAACTAAGTTACCCTAAGCAACAAATTCAGCTTTGGAGACAAGAATTAGAACATTGAACTCAGGCCAATTATTCAGGAAATATACAAAAAGATGCAAGTTTCAAGCCATCCAAACCGCCAATCCATAATTAAATCAGCATTCGAAGATTAGTAACTGGTATGTGCCTTTAATATGGGCAAGAAGTTGCATGAAACTGATCTATAGTTGACGGTAGAATTACCCTTTTGAGGGGTTGAAAAATCTATATTTTATATGGAGCAAAGCTCCTTATGAATAGTAAAAAAGTGTGTGGGACTCACTTCCCCACCCAATCCAACCCCTCCCTCCACAATCCCCCACCCCCTACCTACTCCCCCTATCACAGCTCTCTTCCCTTACTCTCTCTCTCTCTCTCTCTCTTTTTCTCCCTCCTTTTTCTTTCTCTCAATTTTTTTATTATAAACAATTTATAATTTAATTTAATTTAATTAATATAATATAATATATTTTTGCTTTCATGCCCTCAAACACGGATATTTAATTTCTAGGCTCGGGCACACACACTAGTGAAGTAATAAGCATGACATGGACCTCTAACCTCTCACCATTCAACAAGAATGAGTTGCATAGCAGCTAATGAGGATACGAATACCAAACTAAGAGAGTGTCCAATGCACTATAAGGACCAAGTTCATATGATAAAAAGCCAAGCAACAAACCAAATACCTCATTTCCGGTGCTAGTATCAATGTAAACATGTGGCGCTGATGTTGCGACTGCAGGCTTAACCCTCCGAAATGACTGTCCTATGCTCTGGAAATAAACACAATCCATGTCATAAATTTGCAAAAGTAGAATAAATATAACCATTACTAAGGCTGAACAGCAACTAAAACATGGAAGCAATTCGCATACAACCATTTTGTGTATCACAATGCAAAATACTTGAATCTCGTGTTCCTACATATTCTCTAATATTTAAGATTCCAAGACTACCATGAAACCATAATGTTCATGTCTAATCAACCGATCACTCGTCAATCCACCTATAGGTGACAAACATGTTTGGTACATGTATCCATAGTGCTAGATGTGTCGGCTTCTTAATGCATGTCCTCGCACTCATCATTATCTATAGACGGGCATGGGTTGAAAGACATCAGCCTTTGGTTCATAAATAAATACCCACCCATCCCGAAAGAAATGTCATGTTTTATTTTCGAAAAGTCAACCTAAGACATTTTCAAATCACTATTACTTATGTTCTTTAGTTTCTAAAATTTTATTTTTGAAATATTAAGTAAACTATCAACAACTTTTTTCCTATAGAACTTTGGTCAAAGTTCACCAAGAATAACACAACATGTTGGGATGGAGGGAGTTCCATATCCATGAAATTTCTTCCTCACCAATGCACATGCCAAAAGAAACAGCTCAAACTTGCACTCAGTACTACTTGGGTACAGTCCATGTGCCTGATTCATAAGTATAGAGTTGAGGACATATGAAACTGCATCTATCATGTCCAATATAAAAACATGGGAGAAGAATGTCATCAACCAGTTCAGTACTTAGAAGCTATTTTCAAAATCTGTACCGAACCCGGAAAACACTTGGCCATTCCAACAAAACAAAGCATAAAGAAGAGTTTACAAGAGCAGAACAAACATGTGCACAAAACTGAAACTAAGAGTAAAACCCCAGTAACTGCAAAGTGACTGACCGAAGCAGAGGATCCACTGGTAGCGACTTTTCGCCTTAGGACTGCCCACATCGTTTATCCCTACCAAAATATCCTAAACAAAACAAATATCAAGATGCATACAGCACATAAACAAGTTTTCACTTACATCAATTCCATCATAATTTCACATATATTAATGAGATCACACAAGGGTTCTCCGAAGCTCAAAATATATTTTTTTTAAAATCCGCGAAATTGAGATTTAGTTTCAGAAAACGAACTGCAAACGAAAGGGCAATAATAATCGAATGATCTTTACAGTTTCTGTGTCGTGAGATAACGGAACCAGATTGCTTTGATTAAATTGCAGAGCTGACAAAATCGTACTTACTGTGTTAGGGTTTGTGAAATACCTGGTTAACGGCGATGGAGTTGAAACGATTTTATTCTTTTTTTGTCGAGAGGGGTGTGTGTGTTCACTGTGTGTGTCTGTGTGTGTGTGTGTGTGTGAGAGAGAGAGAGAGAGAGAGAGAGAGGTTTTTATTATTTATTTT
>JAOTQG010158851.1:0-18238 GCA_025631175.1 Iris virginica
CTGATGGCGAGCCAGTCTCTTGGGCCTTTACCTATGGGCTGAGATTGGGCCTAGGACGTTGGGCCTGGGCTCATCAAATTGATCTTAATATTATACAATATATAATTTACAGGAGTATTTTAATCTTTTACTATGACTTTGTTAGCTAAATTTAACTTTAGAACAGTGAAGATTTCCAAGGGGACTTAACGACACAAAATATTTTACGAGGGGTACATCTAAAATTCCATATTTTAGAAGGATCTTTCCTAGTTAACCCAATAATTTAATTGTATAGTACTCCCCCACCACTTTCCCGCTCATACATCTCTTCAATTTCCCGCTAAAAACATTTCCACATCTCACCCTCACTCTCTCTCCCGCCGTCTCACACACGCCGTGTCACCGGCGACGGAGATGGAAATGGACATACCATTATTAGAAGAACTCGAGCTACTCGAAGCCACCACCTCCTTCTACCCCGAAGATGAATTCGACGAATATCTCGAAGAACCCCCAATCGAAGAACCCTCCGACCTCCTCCAACCCCAATCCCCCCAAAATCCTAATCCAACACCCCCTGCCGAAACGCAATCCGTTGCCAAAAAGCGGCCCCGCCTCCCCAACCCCGATCCACCGTCGGTCGATAAACGGAGCAAAATTGATTCATCGGCAGGGACTGAAATTGACGATGCTGATGACGATTGGCTTCGTTGCCCTCCCCCTCCCCGTCCGCCTCCTTTGCACGAGCCAATGCTTGTTGAGGAGGCGGTGCTGCCTCCGGGTGAGCCCGTGGTTGTGGTTGTTGAGGAGGAGGTGGAGAAGTTTGTTTCCAGATATGCGTCAGCAATCGAGGGAGAGTGTGTGTCGGTTACTGCACCGGATGGTGAAAGGGTCTATGCAAAGATTAGCCGGGAAGATACTAATAAATTTATGAAATTAGACCTAAACCCCCCCTCTAAAGGTATAGTAATTGAGAAGTAATTTAAGATTATTTTCCAGCTTCTGGCTTGTTTTTGTCTTCTGTTTTGTTTTGTGAAGTCATTAGATCTAACTTGATTATCTCCGGATTAGTGATATACTTACTAAATTGTGTAAGAGTGGATGACTTGCTCCAATAGATTGACCCGCAGTAATTCCTACGGCTTCTCCCAATACGATCAGGCCGCCATATTTCTTTTGTTACCTATGCTTTCATATGAACTACAAGTAAAGCTTTTTAAAGTTTGTTTTTGTTGGCGGATACACAGAATAAATTGATAAGTGAGACTAGAGTACTGGGTTATGCTAAATGTCTTATCCAATCAGATCTTTTTAGAGGGTGGGCAAAGACGAATGTAGCGCCCTAGTAATTAGAAAGAGTCTGACATCAGAAAGAAAGGGAAACAAGGATAAATTATATGAAAAGTTGTAGTTGCTACCTTGTAGATCAGGCTTTTGCGGTTACCTTGAGTATTGGGTTTCCTAACTTGGTGGGTCAGTTCATCTTATCCTCTAAGAATCTGTATATAAGTGACGTTAAGTGGTTCTAGCCTTAGCCTTTCGCCACTGATGAGAACAAGAGTTAACTGTAGACTCAGACAATGAGGTGAATCGTGAATGATGGTAGAAGGCACATCGGTTAAGCAAGACGTTAATTTGGGTTCTTAGATAGGAGTGACACTCTTTTCAGTTGAGGAAATCAAGTTGTCGGCAAACATGCTCGTGATAGTAGTGGTTCGGAAGAAGGGATAGCGATCCATCTGATATACTCATCCGTGCAAGAAGATTATTGGCATAAGGCATGGACGTGTATTCCAAAACGGAGCGGAAATTAGTGGAGTTGATATACATTGTTGGAATTGCTACCCGATAGCTTAGGGTATTGCATTAGTATATGGTTCTACAATCTTGGACTTTGCTACCATTGATTTTGGACTAGTATTAAGTTCCAATATAGAGAAAGGCCCACCTCTTATTATACACATGCCCAGTAATTGAACTCTAGAAACTCAATCTCCAATGCTTATATTCGAAAGGTTGGTACATGATAGATGAGTTTATCCTCCTGATCAATTGCTAGTATTAGTTAAAGAATCCATGATTTGGGGTGGATTTTTCTGTTTCTTAGGCACCGGATAAGTGCACAAGCATAATTATTGGGAAATTGCTACTGTCTGTAGAAGTAGGTTGGTTCGTATATACTTATCCGCTAATTAATATGGCAGCAGGCCGCAAAAGTTCTCTGATTCGGATACACGTCTCTTACAACATATGGGTGGCTGAAAATTCAAGTTGAAATTCATGCCTTGCTTAAATTTAAAATACTTGAAAAGAATAGTCTCACTTCCCAGATAATGTAAGCCAGGCTGATCGACAATCAAAAGGCATCAAATGAAGCGAAATACATAGCTTTATCAAGGAAAAGAAGAAGACAGACTACTCTGTGAATTTAATGATGGCTTTAAGATTTACATTAAGATGAATTTAATTTATAATCTAATTTGGTATATTTCATCTTACGTCACATTATACATCTATTTACACCCATGTTTCTAGCATTTATGCGAATATTGTTAGTGTTCCGGGTAGTGTTGTTTGACAAAGTTTGACCCTCTAATCCAACCTTTGTCCTTTATCTGAGCTTGGGACCGATTGTGTTAAGGATATGGCTTGAAGCATGTCTGAGTCAAGCGGGCTTGTCACTGTATGCTCTTAGTTATTACACATACATTGAATTCACTATATTTCTTAGTCGTATAAAATGTTGTGTCTATATTTAAAGGTTGCGAGAGCTAATACTTGTGCTACCTTCAGAATGTTATAAAGTTTGGATGAGTCTATCTACGATATTTCCACATTTTCTTCTTATGTAGCTTGGCCTGCTAATCATTTTTATGGATGAACTTCAAGCCATATGGCCTGCAATTTTGACTCTATACACTTCATGCTGTAGGTTTGATTCAAGAACCTATAGATGTTCTAATTCAAAAAGTGGAGCATGATGCCTTCAAAAAGGTAAGCTTGCATTTGATAAAGCATGCTGTGTACAATTAAAAAAAAAAGTCAAGCTAAATTTTGGTGTTCATCCATCATGTGAAGAGGGATGATAAGAGAACATTCCTGGATTATAATCTGTCACTTGAGCATGTTCTTTCTCATTTGATTCGGCGTCGTTCTTTTTTCGTTCTTAAAGAAGATTGTTCCATACTCTATGCTTGTGACTCCTGCTGATGAATCTGATGTATGCCTGAATTAATAAAAATGATTTGGTGTTACATCCATGTAATGCAATGAGAATTGAGTCGGTAGGAGTAATGCCACAGCCACAAAAAAACTTCACCAAAGAGGCAGAAAAACTGTTGTTGGCATATCTCGATTGGTGCAAATATTTTTAGCAGTAGAGTCCACAAAAGTTTTAGTCAAATGAAAATCAAATTAGGCCAAAAAGCTTTTTCTGCCTTTTTGGTGAGCTTCTTGGTGGCTCCAGCACTAGTTTGGTAGAAGTACTAAGGAAATGCTGGAAAGTTTCCGGGTTATCATATTTTACCATATTATACTAAGGATGGTTTCAATCTAATACTGCTTCATGTAAATTGATAAACAAGCTCTTAGTGTTTATGTTTTCGTCTGGCGTGCATTATTTGAATATTGTGATCTTAGCTTAGCAGAATTATTTGATTGTTGTTCAAATAATGATCTCTCAAGAACCGAGAGGATCTTTAATCAGAAAGATCTGTTGGAGGAAAAATATTCTCCAAAATTTAATCTACTGGAGGTTTTGATGGATAAAGGTCCCATACAGTCATTTATATTTAGACCACTTATCTCTGACAAAATTTGATAAATTGCTGGATTGGGAAACCATACACTTGCTTTATTCTATTAATTTTTACTAATGCGGGGGTGAAGGCTCTGAAAGCTAGTGTTGAGTGTCCGAGTGATGTAATCCTTCCTGAAGTGCCAGTGGTGAATGAGCAACTGTGGGTGGATAAGTATGCTCCAAATTCATTTATGGAGCTTCTCAGTAACGAGCAGACCAATCGCGAGGTTCATTCACCAACTTTAACTCATGAGTATGTGGTTAAGTTGAAACTTCACAATGGACGATCATTGCACTAACTCCTTGTGTATGCAGGTCCTCATGTGGTTGAAACAATGGGACTCTTGTGTATTTGGTTCTGAAATTAAAAGTACTACAAGTGATGTTTTATCTGCTCTGAAAATACATTCTTCTGTTGTTCAACACCAAAAAACTTCTAGTAGAGGTAATTTTGGGAGAAACAGAGAAACACACTTTAAAAAAGTAACACTTACAGAATCGAATAATGTTCATCAAGGGAACTATGATTCCAAAGGTGCTCAAGAATTGTGGAACAAGAAGCGCAATGGCTCTGGTCCACCGGAACATAAGGTATGCCACAAGTTTTGCTTGGTGCAACAACCAGTTTATGAGTAGCATAAAAATTGTTAATGGCATTTGCATTGTGCTGGATTCTGTGGAATATAATTAATGCCTTCGTTAGTGTAATAGAGACATCTTTTGGAGGTAAGGAACCACCACTCACAACAAAAGGAAGTACCCATAATTACATGGACAGTGAAGTTATCAGGGTCCTTTATACCCGTCTAAACTGTAAATGGGGTCTCGTCAGGACCTCTATTCTTGCCTAAACCATCAGCTGATGTGGGTTGACAAGAACAAGCCGCACTAGTTGTTGCCAAAGAGAAATTTTATCAACTTGCAGCCTTTCTATACTTTGGCTCTGTTAGGTACTCAGAAACAAAGAGAGAAGGAAGCACATGCTGATTGTGTGAAGCCAAAACTTTTACTGGGCTTGGCAAAACAGTTTTCCCTCTGCTGACATGAAATGCAACTGGGAGCCCTATACTTGGGGGCAATCCCTATGGTAGGCGTGTAAATGGGTCATTCGCAAACAACCACGATCTGAAATCTATCATTGGAATAACTGAACTGAACCATCTAAAGTATGCTAACTGAATCGTGTTTTCCATTCTTTTTGACAGTCTATTTTGGTGGTTCAGTTTAGCTGTCTGACGCATCTTCCTCACAAATTTATTTTTGCTAAAATAAAGCAGATGCTATTGTGTGAAGTCAAAACTTTTACTGGGTTGGCAAAAACTCTTTCCCCTCTACTGACATAAATAAAAGCCACTGGAATCCCTATACTTGGGGCAGCCCTATGGTAGGTGAGTAAATGGTTCAGTCGCAAACAACCACAACAGAACTCCATCCGAAATAACTGACTTGAACCATCTAAAGTGTGCTAACTAAAAAGTGCCAAACTGTACTGTGTTTTCTATACTGTATAACAGTCTGGTTTGATGGTTCAAGTTTGGCACTCTGACACATATCTTTTTCACTTTTTTTTTTGCTGAAATAAAATTAAAAAATGTCTAATGTTAAGTGGAAAGAAAGGAACCCTTGAGTTCTCTTGTTTACAAAGGTTGTTTCACTGGAATCTTGTACCACATTTAACCAAAACAGGCACGGAGCTGGACCTTGAAATTCTAGGCATGAAATGTGAACTTTGTGTTTAAATATAGACGATGTTCTCTACCATGGTAACTTTTTGCTACTTTTGATTAATTTTGAAGTGCTGTCTAGTTATAAGTGGACCTCCTTGTTTTTGCAGATCCTTCTACTTTGTGGTCCTCCAGGTCTTGGGAAAACAACGCTCGCTCATGTAGCAGCCAGGCATTGTGGATACCGTGTGGTGGAGGTCTTGTTATTTACTTATAGTTACATAAAATATTTGCACTTCTATATCTGATTGATTCCTCTCAGTTGCATGGAATCTTAACCAGATATTTCTGGTTTAGCTGGTAATTCATCTTTACAATGTATTAAAGAAAGTGCATGGATTAGTATTGGTCTCTTTGGTGTCTCCACCCAGTTCCGTTTTCCTATTTTTCTCTTTAGGAAAATACTTCAAAGCTAACAGTCTGCTTTAGTTTGTTCTTAATCGCTCTTATTTTATTTACTAATATTACATATATTTTACAAGCATTTACTTTTGATTTTAATTTATTGAAATAATTATGAACTAAGAAAATGCATTTTGATGAATATATACTTGCTATATGTGTGCCATTGTTACTTGTGCTATATCTACCAGTAGGTGAACAATATGCAGCTTGTTTTTTCTTATCTGGTATTTTCCCTTTGGTTCCAGCCTCTTATATCCACATGCTTCAATGTCCTAATAGTTGCAATTTAGATTGTTTATGCATTTGGATGTCTTTATTAATAAGTAGGGCTATTCCGCACAGATTAATGCAAGTGATGATCGGGCATCATCGACAATTGAAGCTAAAATCCTTGATGTGGTTCAGATGAACTCTGTCATGTCTGACTCAAGGCCCAAGTGTTTGGTGGGTTTATTTTTGTGCATAGTTTCAATTTTTATGTTTTTTTCTTGGAAAGTTGTACCATTGACTGGTACGAGCTTGTAGGTGATTGATGAAATTGATGGAGCTCTTGGTGATGGAAAAGGTGTAGTGGATGTGATATTAAAGATGGTAAATTCTGTCATTTTTTGTTACTTGGTTATGACACATTTGAAGAGCTAAATAAGTTCATTCTCGCATTTTCTAGTTACTGCTATTGCCTCCATGTCTTGAAAGATAGACTTCTTATGGTGCAGATATGATCCTCAAGTTATTGGAATGAGATCCCAGTGAAATTAGTACCCCAGATTAAATCACTGTGATTCATGTCAGTAGAATATGTACCAAGAAATCATGTTTATATATTCAACGTTGGTGCCTTCTATTCATAGCTTTATTCATGGACATTTCCCTAGCTATAGCTATTCACAAGTATTGAACCTGTACATTATACGGAATAAAATGCAAGATGTTCATTTCAGTGCCCACTAATAGAATTCTACAATGAAGTAAAACCCACACACTTGGACAATAATGAAATACCTTTGAATATGATTTAGCGTCTTTTGAGTTCTTGAATTAAGGTGAGGTGAATCGATGTTTAAATACACAGGGCATGTCTTTTCCAGCTTTTCTGCAAAATGACAACTTTTTGCGTGGTAAATGGCGAGTTAAAATCGCTCCTTTTTAACTGCTTTTAAATGTTATGAATCGTAACATTTCAAAAAACCTTGCGAAGCACTGATAATCCATATATGCACACCTTTATACTTGAATACACCTTCAAAGGATCCAAAAAATTAGTCCTAACCACTGTTTGAGCCACTGTACTTTGATGAAGCTCCACTTTTAACCACTCCTATTTTTCTAATAGTTTTAACCATTATACTATATAAAAGCACTTCATTATAACTGCAACATATTTGCACTATTCCCCCGAACTTGTGCTTCTTTCATTTACTCCCACTGTCTCTTTTTTCATCAAGTGTTCGTTAACCCAATCCTCTCTCCTTCCACCACCACAGCCGCTAACACCTCACCACCACCTCACTGTCACCTCCACTACTGCCCCCATCACTTCCACCACCGCCACTGCCGCCATCTGCATCTCAACACCTCCACAATCACCATCATCACCACAAGTGATGGTGGCGGTGGAGGTGATTGTAGAGGTTGGTGAGATGTTGATGGTGGAGGTGCTGATGGTGGTGATTTAGGGTTTCAGTGGAGGTGGAGGTAGGATTGGGTTAACGAGTAATGGATGAAATAAGTGACAGAGGGGAGTAAATTTAAGAAACACAAGTTTGGGGGAATCGTGTAAAATGTAAATATGATGGGGTTAAATTTAAGTGCTTGTATTTAGTAGTATGGTTAAAACTGTTAGAAAAAACGAGTGTGGTTAAAAGTGGAGCTTTATCAAAGTATAGTGGTTAGGCCAAATAGTTACTCTAGAAAAGTTATTATGGTTCACTAACTTTTCAATTTCCATTTCATCATTATATTTAATACTTTTGGTTGTTACAACTACTGCATGGTTTCATCCATGGCCGATAAATTAGTTGAGCTCACAAAGACAATGTTGCAACCGGAGAAGAATTATAGACGACGAACATGGCTGAAGAATGGAAGCAGGTGCCACAAGGTGGTACAGTAATTTTTAATTAGGGTTAGAACTACAAAGGGCTTAGAAAAAACTTATATTTTTAGTATGTTAGGTGTTGGGTTTGTTTGTTTCTTTGATTACGGGTCCTGCTAAAGCATAACACTATAAGTTGTTATTTTGCCCAACAATCCTAGTATCATTCTGAGTCTCAAAACATGTGGTTTTTTCAAAGATTGGCCCTAAAGTGAGTATCGAGCTTACCTGAAATCTTGACACGACTCGGCCTTTTAGTTTGGGCACGTTAGCTGCTCACGAGTAGCTCGACAATTTTTTTGAGCCAAGCTTTTCTGCCTCTTTAAAAAATTGGCTCTAGCTCGCGAACACTTGAGGAATACTCGACCCACCTCGCTCGTCTACTCCTCTAATGACAAGTCATTGTTATTTGTATATGTTAGTAGTTTCATATGCACTGAATTATGAAGCAGAAAATATTATTTATAAAGGATAAAACTGTCATTGTTTAGGAAAAACAGAGATTGCAAACTCCAGTTTAAAATATTGCACCCGACGCAAATATAAGAAAGAAGCTACGTTTTTAAAACAGTGTCTCTAAAACTCTGGTTTCAAAATCCTGTACTCCGTGGTCATAATTATACCTGTTTGAATACGATATGTTGAAACTAACTTCATACTGCTTGAGATTTGATTTAATAAGGGTACCAATGCTGCCGTGGCAGGTTTCTGCTGATAAAAGATCTGATAATGGAAAAGAGAATGCAGCTCAAGTTGAATCATCTGGAAAGATGTCTGCTAAAAAGAAGCATAAAGAAGCATCATTGTTAAGACCTGTAAGTTTGATTTGGTGGTAACATACTTACTTGGTGAGCTCTCATGATGCTGAAATATATCATATCTCTTATGCAGGTAATTTGCATCTGCAATGACTTGTACACACCAGCTTTGAGGCCACTGCGGCAGGTTGCGAAGTAAGTTATAGCGCAGCCACTTGAAAATGTGATTATTAGGCTTAATTTTGTGTTATAATCAGAGAGAAAACTTCTTTTGTTTTCCATCCAGTTTGTACTGGAAAGTTTATAGCAGCAAGGATCATCATTCATCTGAAATGTTATTGCTAAGTTTGCAAGTAAAGCTTTTGCTTGCCAGTCACCATTATATTTCAATCTTATCAACATACTGGATGAGTGAACTGCACTCTAAAAGTGTTCTTACAGATGAATATTGTTATTTACTTGCTAGCTTTTGTTGCTTCACTGGGATAGAAGACATTCTCATTGGCCCCAAGATGGGTTCCATGAGTGAGTCCAATGTGGCATTGCCATGGTGGTTATCAAAAGGAATAATAGAAAAAGAGAGAAACACTAAGATGGTTGCTCAAATTTAAACATAGAATTATGTGTTTAGAATTAGCCAACAGAACTGTGTATTCAAAAGCTGTGCCATCCTACACTTTTGAAAATAAATGGCATGAATGGATCGTAAGCAATCACTTTTAACGAAATAATTGCATCAAAGTGAATGGCATAAGCACATAATTTTAAGAGACCACACTCTACGAACATCAGTTTCACAAAGCACATGCATATTTGGTTGAGAATAACAAACACCTAGCAACTTGACCCATTTAGAGTTTTGCAAGTCATTCATGCTTCCTTCCTAAAAACTCCAGGTACACAGCCACAGATAGTTATATACTAAACTTATCCTCACATCAGTCTATTGAATAGAAACCTTTGTTAAAAAAAATAAAAAAAATATAAAAAGTAAATGAACATAAAAAGGTGTACTTTCCCCATGTGTATCCTTAACTATGTTACCTCAAGGGTAGACTCTTTCAGTTCATGATGACAACTCAATTTGCAATGGGGTCTAAAAAATGGAACACTAAGGTTAGATTCACAGTTAGCTGTGTTTCATCATTTAAATAGATAATCTTCCTCATAAAAGGTAAATGACTACTTCTACAAGTTTAATTTTGAGATATTCATGTAACTTCCCTAAATTTGATCATCCTGCATTAATCGAATTTCGAATCTATAAATATCTGCACCACTAGAGCATATACTAGAAAACTTGTGTTGGATTACTAAATTTAGTGTTTTGGAACAGAAATGTACTATGTTAAGAAATGCTTGGATCTGAAAGATAATGGGCAACAATCACCTGTTTGTTATTGACATGCTTTCTATTATCATCATATCAGGATCTGATACTTAAGTATGATGCCTTTCGAAGTTTTTCTTTGACGATAATTTTCTGTAATTTACAGGGTTCATATATTTGTTCAACCAACAGTGAGTCGCATTGTTAACAGGTGATGATTAATTCTTCATTAGATTAGTCATTTAATCAGCTTCACAACGGTTGCAATCCCATCAGAATACATTACCGAAAACAATGGCAAACTCAAAATAAATGCATTTGGCAGGCATTGATGATTATTAATTAGCATAAATTAATAGGCATTTATTATTATTGATAAAGCATATTATCACTGAAAGTAGGCAAAAAGAGCACATGGTATAGAGAAGCCATAACTCCAATACAGTGAGCATGATCTTTTTATTCTCAGTCACATGGATGTAGATAGTAATAACCTTCCTGAATGTGTAAGAACTCTGACATACTTTACTAGACCACCCCTCAAGATGGAGCATTGATGTTAGCATGCCTGGTGAAGATATCAAGCAATTGCTATTCGGTTTTAGGATCGCCTATCTCAATCCCACAGAGACACACATTCTTGTAGTAGACCTCAAAGAACACCTTTGAACCTACCCACTCTGCACCCAAAAAGTACTTGGAACTTAAAATCACGTCATTTGCTTGTAGCACATGCACATTGAATCTCAGTTGGGTTAATATAATATCTGCTCGAAGTTCCCCCATTCAAAAGTTTTAGGAGGGGCTATGTACTGTCTCTGTTAGCATTATCACTAAAGGGTCGGCATGAGCAAAGAACTATAGTTGCATCAACATGCTTAACACCCAACCTCCAGTTCCATTCAAAAGGTCAGTAATATACTTGGGAAAGAAATATAACTTCTGTGCATAGTGAAACCTCAGTTCTCAAAATGTACGTCAAAGATTCTCCGTAGTTTGAAATCTTGGCTATAGGAAGGAGTTGATGTCTAGGAATGCTGATTGAAAACAAAATGCTTATGTGCACTCCTGTCAAAATCAAACTCCAAGATAACCTGACTAAAGCAACTAACCATGCATTAGAAGCCTGTTTAAGCATGCTTTAAAGCTTCGCACCTTGCCATCTTCTCCTGGAGCAACAAATCCAGGTGGTTGCTGCATATATACGTCTTGTAATAGCCATGAAGAAAACTGTTTTGACATTGAATGTAGCAATATTGAGTAGCAGCTAGAGAAATAAATAATCTACTGATGCGAGTTTAACAACAGGAGAGAACTTCGAAAATTATCTGGGTGAACCTTAACTGCCAAATCCATTTACAACTAATAACTTGTACCTACAGGTAAATGTACCATATTTTTTAATGTACAAACCGCCAAAGAAGGCATTTCTTCCTTCTAGCTGTCAACCAAAATGAAAAAGGCCTTGGATATAGTTTTACGATTGATATAGAATTAAGGAATCAACAAATGATGGTGAAGGAGAAGACAAGTGATTGTAAGATGCAAAAGCGAAAAATGGACTTATCTTCTCTTCAAGACAGTAGGATAGTCCAGGGGATCCTTTAACAAAGGAGTGGTTAGATGGGGTGGATTTATTGCATGGAAGATGTAACATGCACTTTTTTTAGATGATTGGCTACCGAGGTTCATGTAAAACCTCAGATATCATAGAAATTAGAATACAAGTTTTTTATGTATGGTCGAGACTAAGAAATTACTCTCCTCTTCTTTTCTACTACAATTATTTACTCATCAAAAAGAGGATTAGACTATAAAAAGGCTAATGTTACTTATATTGACTTTGGATATAGACTGCTGAAGACTGAAGTCATTGTATGGCTTGAAAGAGTCTCCTCTTTGTAAGATCCTGCAGTTATGTACGGTAAAAATGAGGCTCAACAGTTGGGCAAGGGTAATATAAATGAATACTCCCAACGCACCAAAACATCAATCTGAGTTGACATGTCAAAACTTTAATACCATACTCTTACATCTTTATATTTCTCTTAAATTGCACCAAAGTTTGTTATCTTCTCTTGTATGAAACGTAAGAGAAATACCATATGGCATATTGTTGAAAGTAGAAAAAGAATCTGAGAATTTTAGAAATGAGACTTTTTTGACAAACAAATAGGAATTGGACTATTATTGTTGGTTTGAGGGAGAACAAGTTCAACCGCAATTCGGGCAAACTAAAAACAAAAGATAAAGGAAGACGTGACATAGGTAATGCCGTGGTCAAACCTATTAAAGAGCAATTAAACCATTTGCCAAACTAACGTTTGGGTGAATAGATGCTAAATAAACAGAGGGTAAGAATCTCATATGATCTGTAGAACTAGAATCAATGACGTTAGTGAGATGCTTTGCATACATTAGATTTACCGGGCTAAGGTAGCCAGAGGAGAGCTAACAAATACTGCGCTATATGATAATACCCGTCAACATAAATCATAAACAGGTTTATTGCTTTCACTCAAAGATATCCAAGGAATGAGAGCTCTTTCTCGTGTAGTCATGTTAACAAATTAAGATTGCCCCAAAGGTCTGTCATGGAGTTTCCACCAAGCGCGTTGCTGATGTGGACTCTTCTCGATAAGAAAATAGGTGTGACTCATTCTGTTTATGGCCACCTCAACCACTAGTACTACCATCCGTAATACCCCCGGGACCATGACCTTTCATTTCTCATAATCCTGCAACATAGAGGACCACTTCACTTGAGGCTGGAGGTTGATATCCCTCATGAGAAGCACATCATGCACATGATACCCTAGTGAAAGTTTCCCGAAGGTAAGCTACGTTAAAATCTAGTAAGGATTTTGAACCAAGCACTATTATTCCTGCAAATTTTGCAATATGACTCATAAAAGCTTGAACACTAAAAGGAATTAGGGCTCAAACACCCATCGCCTGTTTGAACTCTTTAATATGCCCTCTTAAGTGACTTGTCAGGCTTATCAATGCATATTTAAAATTCTTACTGGTTCATACACCATGATAGAAGTCCTAGCTAGGATTTTAGATACAAGATAATATTATGGTCAGAATGGATAAAACTCAGATTATGCATATTGTCTTGACAACCTCTCGGTCAAGTCATCATGGCCGGTGATGCTGCCCCTATCTTGTTCATGGAAAATTCACTCCGCCCATCATATTCTAGTAGTCATTTATCGCCACTTTGCTTCCCGTGGTGCAATGAGTTAAAGTATCTGATGCTAGCCTTATATCTGCTTCATTTTAGTTAAAAAATCCTTGCTGCAAGAGTAAAATTGTCCTAAAATCTGTAACTGCCGGACTCATCTGTTAATATTATGTGTAAACCTGAGTAGTATATGTGAGCAGTAATCATGATAAGGCTTAATGAACAGTAGACACTAAATAATGACATCACGTATTAATTTAATGGATTTTCTCATCATTTGTACCAAACAAGTGTGTTGGACCTAGTAAGTTCAAATTTTAATACATCTCTAGTTAATTATTGCGGTTCAGGTCTGTACTTGACATCTAGTTTGGATACCATTTGCTCATTATATACATGACATGCGGTTTAATGGAAATTATTCTAGGCTCAAATATATATGCAACAAGGAAGGAATGAAGACAAATTCCATCTCACTTACTGCACTGGCGGAGTATACTGGTGAGCAGTTTCTGCTTTTATTAAATAGTTGATTGGACGAATAGGGTAAATACTTAGTCCTTTGCGACGGATGTCATGTTGAAAGAAGTCTTCAGACTATATTATAGACTAACCAGTTTCATCTTTAAGTAACATTGGCAGATGTTATCCGAAATAAGTAGTTTGCATCACCTCCGAAGACATTCATGCAGAACTTAATAGTGAGGGTGAAAGGTGTCATACAAAATTTTAAAGAGCGGTTGAAATGTGTATGAAACCATAGAAGAGGATTTAATATCCAATCTATATCATAGTGTAGGTATTCGGCGCACTTTTTTTGTTTCAGTTTCTTCAAACTATATTTATTTGAAAGCTGCTCCACTGTCTGTTTCAAACTCAAATGAAGGAAAATAAGTTTCAAGCTATGATTTGCATTGAAACCCGCATGAACCAATCTAAGTGGCTCACAGTCGGGTCGGAGTCATACCTGGACACCTATCATGGGTAGGGCTGTTTCCCGAACCGAGCGGCTCGAGGCTCGGGTCGATAAGTTCAAGTTCGAATGGGCTCGAGACCGTAACGAGCCGAGCACGAACAAGATTTCAAGCTCGTATTGTTATCAAGCGGAGCAAATGTTTGCTCGTCGAGCTTTGCTCGTTAAGCTCAACTCGAGCTCGATAATGTATTCCGTTTGATATTTCTTTTTGAGTTGGCTCGTTCAAACTCAGTTCGGCCCTTGTCGATAAGCTCGATTGTTCATTATTTTTTTATTTTGAAAAAAATTAGTTTACTTTATTATTAAATGGGACCGTAAATTCTACATTGAGAGAGGCTTTAAACAAGCCGACTAGATCATACGCCATAATTGACAATTGGGCTTTTGGGCCTTTGACATTTAACAAACAAAAGGTTTATATTCTAGCATAATTATTAATTATTTGCAAATGAACTTGTTAATTGAGCTTTTGTGATAGTCACTAATATTGAGAGAAAAAGATCCCAAGCTCGAGCTTGGCTCGGTAGGCTCGAGTTGGAGCTTGGCTCAAGCAGCTCGTGAGCAACTCGATATATTATCGAACATGAGTTTGAAAATGATTTTCAAGCTCGAGCTCGATAATTTTAAACGACCACGAGCCCAAAAACCAAAAGCTCGGCTCGGTAACAACCTAGTCACAGGGATTTGAAATTTGATTCAGGTTCATTCCATTGCTTTAGTAAGGGATCAAAATTCTAAACTTCCACATTTCACTACCTATTGTTTTTGAAAATGACCACCTTGTTTATCTTGACGAGAACAAGTTTTTCCTTGTCATGGCGCCGTTATGCTGAATTTACTGCTGCTGTAATTTCCTAGTATTTCACCATTTGCTCAGTATTGTGTACTACACACGAAGGAACTCAGTTTTGTGTTATCTAGATTCTTATCAGAGTTTCTTCTCATCTCTACTTGTGTGTTTCCAGAATGTGATATACGCTCATGCTTAAACACTCTTCAGTTCCTCAACAAGAAGAAGGAAAGTCTCAATGTGGTATGATATCAACTTGAACCTATTCTTGTGCATGATTCGATATCAAGTAACGGCTTGTATAACGAAAATTAACTTCTAAATTGGCATGATAGGGGTAAGTTAGAACTACCTGTGCTATGCTCCTACCTGGGCTGTTCCTTTGTATACTGACCATTGTCTGGTAAGAATGTTTTGGTGGTTGCTGCAAAACAATGATGGCAAATTTTATATTGATTTCAAATGGTTGGCCAGAATAATACTATTCTTGAAAATCACTTGTTTAGAGGAGCCACTGGACAAGAAGTTTTTGGTTAAATGTAAATGCATATGAGGAAAAGGTAATTAACTTCATATCACCTTAGAGATAGAACATACGAGCAAAAGGTAGTTTGCTCAGGCTAAGTCTTATCATATGGTTGAAGGACATGAATCTTAAAATTTTAGCTACTCTCGCGTGGAAAAAGTTACGCTACTAAAGTCAAATACCTTAAGAATATATTTGTTTCAATAGCTACCCCATTTGGTGTTAAAAGACCAAAACTGTATCGCTGAAGTTATGCTCAACCATTAACTTCTTTTACCGGTGGCTGAAGTATCAGGCAGGCATGGCAGCAGAAGTTGGTAAGTTCATATAGGCTTCCTTCTACTTAATACTCCAAAAGTAGTCCAAGATATTTAAAATACTTGGGAAAAATGTTCAAAGCACTGTTGTGTAGTTTTGGGGATATTAGGGTGAGGAAGAGTGAGCTTATCAGGGAAGTTGAGTAGTTGGATAGGGTTGAAGAGACTAGGTGTTTATCGCACGAGGAATTGAATAGACGATCTCGGCAGATTGAGGATATTTTGTTCAAAAAAAATGTAAATTGGCGTTAAAAGGCTCGATTTAAATGGGTTAAGGAAGGGAATTGCAACTCAAAGTTGTTTCATAGGGTGGCTATAGGAAAGCGCCGACGTGGGTACATTAAGGAGATTGAGATGGATGATAGCACTATTGTTAGAGATAGGGATGTTGGGATTATTGCGAAGGAGATTTCTGGATTTTATAAGAATTTATATTCAGAGGATAATGCTAGTCGACCAATGATTGAGGGGCTAAACTGGAGTCCCATTTCATGGGAGAAGGCAGAGGGGTTAGAGAGACCGTTTGAGGAGGGTGAGATTAGTCGAGCCATTTCGGAGTTAGCTGGAGATAAGGCACCGGGTTCAGATGTGTTTACTCTAGCTTTCTTCCACTCTTGTTGGAACATCGTGAAGAGTGACATTGTGAGAGATGTCTGAGCTCTATGCTAATGGGGTTGTGTGCCAGACTATCAATTCCACATTCATAACTCTTATACCTAAGAAGAAGATATCTCTAAAGATAAAGGATTTCCGGCCTATTAGCCTTATTACTAGTATCTACAAGATTATAACAAAGGTGCTCTCTCGCAGACTTGGAGAGTTATTGGGTGATACCATCTCTAAACCTCAATGTACTTTTGTTAAGGATCGTCAATTGATTAATGCGTCTTTGGTGGCTAATGAGGTTATAGACGATCTTCGGAGAAGAGGTAGAAAGGGTTAATCCTTCGGTTGGATGTATGAGATGGCGTATGATCCGGTAAATTAGTGTTTCCTTGATCTATTTATGGAAAGGAAAGGTTTTGGGTCTACATGGCGTAATGGATGAGAAGGTGTCTCTCATCTTTCTCATTCTCTGTTATGGTTAATGGGGAGCCTATGGAGTGGTTTCATCGCCAATGTCTCCTTTTCTATTTACGTTGGTTGTGAATGTTCGAAGTAGGTTGCTAATAAGGAGTGAGATGAGGGCTGGTGGGTAGGAAATGACGACATGAAGGTCTCTCATCTTCAATGCACCGAGGACCGTCACGATCATGGTAGATTTGCAAATGTCCTTACTGTTCTTCAAATCTTTGAGATTGTGTCTGGCCTTAGATCAATTTAACCAAGTGTGGATTAGCATGCATAAATATTGAACCTTTATCTTTGAATTCATTTGCTAATCTTTTAGGATGTTTTGTTATGAATTGCCCTTTTTCCTATCTTGGACTTCTTTTAGGTGGGAATCCTAGGGCGACTTTTGGGATCCGATTATTGAAAAGGTATCAAAAAGGCTACCTGGGTGGAAGGGTGCTTATTTTTCTTTAGGAGGGAGAGTTACTCTTATTGAGTCATGTTTGTCTAGTATACCCATTAATTATCTGTCTTTGTCTAAGTTACCCACGGGAGTGAAAGAGATTAGAGAGGATAATGCGTCGATTTTTGGAAGAAGGTTAGCAGGCCTAAGGAAGAGGGGGTTTAAGGCTCGGGAACTTGGTTATCAAAAACATTGCTCTGATTGGTAAGTGGTTATGGCATTTTTCACTGGAGCAAGATTCTTGTGGCATAGAGTTTTTTGGACCTAGTTTGGTGTGAACCATAATACGTGGGAGGTAGGATGCATCTCTTAGTATTTCCGCAACGTATGTTCAAAATAAAATTGTATACCAAATTACAATAAAATTACACACCATAATCTAACAGGAAAACAAACTCCTTTAGACCATCGTCATTGCCTCGCCACCCCCGCCACCAAACCTAACCTACTTGATCATTATACTATAATGATGAAATGCTAAACCAACATGAAAACTAAAACTACTGCATCTTTCTTCCTTTATTTACCATTGACATTGATGATTCCTTCTTCAATTAGCTTTGGAATGTGAAGGACAAAAGTTGTGCACCTTGTTGCAATTGGCATAAAAACCACCTCCTTTATTCCTGGAAGCAGAGTAGTCAATAGCGTCGCTATCCCGGGATAGCGGAGCGGATGAGGGGTCTGTCGCTATTCATCTTCAATAGCGGGATGGTTGGCCGGAGCGGCGCTAATAGCGGCCAAATCGCGGGTCAAATAGCGGCCGATAGCGGGTTTTCGAAAATCCCTAAAAAGCCACTTAATATTTGGGGGAAAATCATGAAGGTTGG
>JAOTQG010158962.1:0-18193 GCA_025631175.1 Iris virginica
TAAAATTAGCTCAATATATGTTTTCGAATTATAATAGTGAAACTTATTTTTCAAAATTAGTGTACTAAAATTTGATGCCGCTAAAAATAATTATAACCACAACAATAAATACGTTATACTCATTTTAATTTTGAGTTTGATGAAATTAAATTAGTATTTTTTAAAGTTATAACAAGGAAATATTTTTTTATATTAGTTTAATTTAATTTTAACATAATAATAAATAGATTTGAATCCTTTTAATTTAAGTTTGGTAAAATTTGTTTATTTTTTTAAAATTGTAATAAGCAGCTTACTTTTTAATTTTTTTTTAATAAAATACATAAATATATAGCCCGGCCCAACTCATCTATGCTCGGCCAATACAATTTTCCCTACTATAAAAACCACAAAAGATCCCCTAATTCTTTATTAACCTCTCTCTACACGCACGATCTCATCGCATGTGTGTTACTAGGGGTGCGTTTGAACGTGAAGTTTTTTAATATATTTTGTTTTTATTTTTGTTTTGTGTTTGTTATGGTTTTGTAAGAGTTTTACAATTTTACCCTTTAAATTTAAAAAAAATTGCATGATAGTGATGGAGAAAGAAAGAGAGAGAGGGTGATAATTGTGATTTGATGTGATGTTTGATAGGATATAAAGGTGATATAGGGGTATGTAAAAATAATAGGTAGAGAGAGAAAACTTGTGTTTAAAAAACTTGTGTTTTTGGTTTGTTTTTCAAACAATGTTTAAAAAACTGGACGGGTGAACACATCCCAAGCTTTTCTTCCACTTTTACAGCCAAATCACTGTTCTTGGCTACTGTTCACAGTGCCTAGATAGCTTTGACAACCTTTTGTTTTACAACCCTAATCGCCCATAATCCCTAACATATCAATTCTCCCCAATCAAACCCTAAAAATAGCCTTCTAAAGTCTTTAATTCCGCTACGTTCTACATCAATTTTGGCCCAATTCTTGTAGGTTAAGCGTAGCCACGCTTGTCCTGCATCACTCCTTTTCTAAAAGAGAAATAAAATTAACTTCAGTTGTAGTTATTCATGAGAATAGCGACTTCATGATCGACAAAATTGGTATTTTCGAGCAAAACTCTTGCACCTTGTTAAAAAAATAATTTCCGAAACAAATCCTTCCTTCAATGCCTCAAAATTGGTAATTGCAAGAGTTAATGCTGAGATTACCCTTGAAATGTTATTTGAGCCCATATCTGACTGCCAAAGCCCAAAACTGACCCTGAAATTAGTCCTTTTCGTATCTGTTGCAAGCATGGTATTCAAAGTTGTTGACACCTCTGTATATGTGTAAGCTCTTGTATATATTAGGTACATTTGTAACTGTTTGTTTCTGAGTCTTTGTTTCTATTTGCTTTGTAGGATGCAAGTTTAATTGGCGTTGATAGTCTTGGAATGGATGTTAGAGTATTTACTGGGTTAGAAGTACAAACTCATCGTTTCCCCTTCAAAACCCGGGTAAGTAATACAGGATGTTAATGTTCCTTGATTCATCACATATCTTCTGTGGTTATATTTGTTGCATGTAAATGCACCGAAACTTCTTTTGTGAAAGCCGAGTCAGATTAAGATATTTTAGATTTTGGCATTTAGTGATCCATCAGTTTTTGGATATTTCTATTATCTTCTACCACTGGTTGCTTCTTCAGTTCTGGAAAAATGTTGGTCACTGCACGATGCTTCACCAATGTAGTATTTGGAACTATTCACTGTTCGCAAAATATCTGACACATGTTCTGATGATATTTGTTAGAAGACTGTCCTTCCCATGGACACAATCAATTCAACAAGTGAAAGAAAGAGGCTCACGTACATAATTTTGAACTGCTGAAGAAAAATGAGAATGTTAAATACTCCTAGCATGAGAAGCACTATATTGTTTGTCTTTACGACCTCTTAAAATTCTAAGCTTTATTCTTAGCCTTTACGCACTACTTATTATGGGTTGTTTTGTTATGGAATATCCTTTTTCCTATCTTGGACCCCCTTTAGGTGGGAACCCTAGGGCATTTAGTTTTTGGGATCCGATTATTGATAAGGTGTTCAAGCGGTTAGATGGATGGAAGGGTGCATATCTTTCTTTAGGAGGGAGAGTTACTCTCATTGAGTCCTGTTTTTCTAGTATTCCTATCAATTATTTGTCACTCTTTAAGCTTCCCGTAGGGGTGGTTACGCATATAGAGGGGATTATGTGTTGGTTTTGTGGTGTGGGACCGGAGAGGAGAGTGAGGATCATTTGGTGGGGTGGAAGAGGGTTAATAGGGCTAAGGAGGAGGGATGTTTAGGGCTTGAGAACTTGGTTCTTAAGAATATTTCTCTGGTTGGTAAGTGATTACGGCATTTCCCATTGGAGCCTGATTCTCTTGGGTACAATATTATTCAGAGTAAGTTTGGTGTAAATCATAATGGCCGGGATGTATCTACAAGTCATTCTATAACGTATGCTAGTCCCTGGAAGTTCATCTTTAGTTGTTTTCGTTTTTTCCATCCTCACATTCAATATGAGGTTAGACTTGAAAATCGAGTTCGTTTTTGGGAGGACAATTGGATAGAAAATTTCCCTCTTAAGTTTTCTTTTAATCGTTTATTTTGGCTTTCTAGCATTCATAACACCCGATAGATGTTTTCTTGTTAGGGAGGGGGATCATTTTTCTTGGGTTTTTCGTTTCTTTAGGAATCTCAATGATAGAGTCCAATTTGGTTGCAGATGCCTCTTTTTGACCTTCAGATCTTCATTCTGATCGTTGAATTTGGATTCATGTACTGAGTCATTCTCTGTTAAATATTTCACCAAAATTCTCCGTCCACTGAGCCTGTTTTCATCTTTATAATTTCATTTGGAAGTCCAAGGTTCCGTTTAAAATTTAAAGTCTTTGCTTGGTCAGGGGTCCTTATCGGTTGAATACTAATGATTGGCGTCAACGACGGCATCCAGAGAAATCTATTTCTCCAAATATGTGCGTCATGTGTATTGGAGCTTGCATGTATCACGATCATCAGGTTATGTATTGCCCTACGACGTGGAATCTCTAGTGCAGGTTTTTTGGGGTGCAAGGAGATATTTGCACCATGCCTCGCAGTTGGGATGATTTTGGTATGAAGACATTTGTGTTTTGGTCACTCGAGGAAAGGTTCTTTGTTGGGGGAATGTTCCATGTTTAGTTTATTGTGAAAAATTTGGATTGAGAGGAATTCTTGGATTTTCAGATATTGAGATTGAGAATCACCGATCTTCCTTGATGGCTTTTGTCAGACTTAGGAAATGTGGACCTTACCCCAACCTTTATTTTTTTAATTTTTTTTATATAAAAGATGAATACCATTAATAGAGTATTAAGTGCATATATAAGAAGAATTACTTTTAAATTTTGATTCATGAAATTCATAATAGGAAATCAGATGTTTTTGGAACAGAGGTCGTATTTTTTCCGCCATCATTACTATAGGTGACTGATAAGATAATAAGTCAATTATTTCAAAAATTAAATTAAATATCAAAAAAGGCATCTTTTAAACGCATATCAAGCCTAACCCATGTAATTCACTGTCATAATACACTTTTTTTCAACTTCCTTATCATTCTTCTCCACTTTAAACTGTAGAATAGACACAAGAAAAATTCAAGAGTGGATTCATATTATCACATGAATATGAAAATGAGAGATTTATTGGAAGTCTTAATTAGTAAAGACAAAATTGTTGTTAATAATGACTATTCATGCTCATACAAGGATTCATTTGGTTTATTAAAAATTAAAGAAAAAAAATCAACTTTCTTTAAGCTTAAAAAGTTTCCAATTTTTTCATATGAACATTGATTAATTTTTAAATTTGAAAATATCAGTGAAATTTCATATGCCTTTTGATGTGTTTTATCATTTTTGTTTCTTTACAAATTTAAACAGTAACCGACTGCATACTTTATACACAGTTCTAAAGACATTTTTTGGAGCTCTAATAGTTGTACGGCTTATTAATTTGAAAGAAATGGACAGATTAATTATATCATCATCTCACCAAAAAAAAAAAGGGAAAAAGGAGGTAATGGAATCTTCTTCTTAAAGTTTTAGATAGAGTTATTACAAATACAATGCTTATGCATGCCACAAACTAAGAACTTGGACTCCATCTTGTATTTTCCCGCTCATATTAATAACTAGGAAATAGAAGTTTAAGCAAACATTGTTAAAATATGTGAATGAGTGGTAGAAATAGTAAAATTATTCTGCAATAGGAATGTAGATAATTAAAATCAAAAGAAAACATTTGAAAACAGTAAGGATGCAATATATAGATCACAGAAAAGAAAAAGAAGGAAAAAATAAACACAATTTTATGGATAACATTATATGATTAGACCAAAAGACTCCTAATCAAAAACTGTTTCTATAAATGTATCTTTTCGGAAAGAAAAATAAATGATGATTTCAAGGATAAGCGATAGTATTATTTTAAGTAGATTTGTCCTTAATTTTACTGTTTTAATTGGAGTTTGGTTGGATTTGAAAGGACAGAGGATGCAACATATTTTTGAGACCTTATTCTGTATACATTGAACCAAAGAAAAATCGATTAGGGAAACATAATATGACTATACTAAGGACTCCTAATCATGATAAAAGTTTTGTACGGAAGAATCTTTTGAAGTAAATATTTTCCCAAGTATTAGGAACTTAATATGAAAACTGTGATTAGGAAGGGCACTATTGGAATACAAACGTTAAAACACTTGAGGGGATCCGTGCTTTCACATATGTTATGATGTTTGCCACATACTTATTAATAGGGAAGAGATTGGCTTAGTGTGCATCAATGTTGTTGATATTTTTCTTATTTTCTACCGAGCCAACACTTTTTTATCTGTAATTTGTATTGTTATTATTTTAAAGGGAAAAAGTGGACTTGGATATCCTAGGGAAACACAGCTAATCGCTTTCATGCCCAGTAAAGTTCCTATTGGATGAGGGATCTATTTAAAATAACTTGGGAAATAATTGATAGGGTAGGTTGAGATTGATTGGAACGAAGAACAGAGAAACAATTCATGTGGCCGCCACTAATTGTTCTACAAAGATTAATTTGAGTCAAAGAATGCAACTTAGGTATTTCAATTTTGTGTTCATCTGTTTGCTTTGCTCCTTTTACGTCGGTATGTTTGTGTTATTGCTGGAAAGGAGAGCGAAAACCAAATTGCTATCATCCGATACTTCTCATTAGATTTTCTTACCTGCTACTGCAAGGACCCATTGGTGGTTGGACGTATGTACGTAGGGTACATGTCATTGTCTTTGTGTCTTGTAGTAAACAAAGTCTGTTAGGAAAACAGATCTTCATTTTCTTGGCGTCAAATGAGCAGGGCTTGGCCAGGATGTACACTAGCTGATATGAGCTTAATGTTATATGAGAAGCTTTATGCATTACATGGCATTGAACTCCACTGATTGACCTATGTTGTATATGCAGGCTACATCCGAAGGAGCGGCTGAGAAACAGATCCAACTATTATTATTTCCACGGTCACGCCGTAAAAAAAGTTGGGATTTGTACAGATGAGGTCAAGAAACGGGACTGAATCTCGCGTTGGAAGCAGTTACAAGAATAAACTGAGGCCTAAGTTGCAGTTAACAATTGCATCAGTTCAGTCCTCTTCTTATCACAGTTCATTGGTCATACATACTGGTACTAGATTCATAATGAGCAAGTTTCAGCATCCTTGAATCTACCTACTGGCTGACTCATTCCCATGATGCATGTAACTCGGGAAAAAGCTTCAGTGAGCACATCACACAACAAAAATGGTTTGACGGATAAATCATATACTGCCACGTGGATTTAAAAAATAAATCCATTTTGTGGTCCGTAACTTGTTGTCTCATCATTGTTGATGTGCGACAGGCTTACTAAAGAGTTTCTTGTAACTTGGATTTCTGTCGCTTAGCCTCTGCAAGAAGCATGGTACTTTGCTTATAACTTCATTTGGTGCTGATGCCAAACCGACTGTTTAAAAATCTTGCAAACGATGGCTAGTTTGCCATGAGTGAACTGGCCTTTTGACGTCGCCAGATTTTAGTATATGTGCGATACTAAAATGTAGTTCCGAGTTGATTGAACGAATGAGTTTGGAGTTGATTGAAAATGTAAAAATAATTTCCAGGACAAGAGAGGAAAGATGTCTGTACTCTACACAACCAGTAGAACATTGCTCAACCACTATCTATTATTATGCTTGCTTGTTCTCCTCCCTGCAACTGCTGCATCTGCACTATGGATTGCTGGTGACACTATTGTAGAATGTGTTTGATATCAATTTCTCTAACCCGTAGTGCCGGCACTTTCGGAGAAGTTTCATGAATCTTTCCTTTGTTTCGTACAGCGAGTCCCTGTCTAAGTGGAGATTCTCCCCATGAGCTTCGTCGTTCTAGCAAAGTGGAAAGAATTAGCTTAAGATACTTTTGACACCTTGCTAACCAAATTTCCCAAAGAGTACAGCACAAAACCAGAATATAGCAGGCCCTATTTGTTTTCTGATTGAACTATTATCAACCCAGATAATAAAGGCTCTAGGTTTATGACATAGCTGTGATAGAAAACTGCAAACCTGGGAAGCTACCTCAGATTGAACAAACAAGTGAGAAATAGTTTCAGTTTGAGGATGAGCAGCAGCATGACAAGAACACCATGAAGCCAGCATGAATTCTCCTATCCACTGGAACAGCAGCATTCATCATCTTCCACACAAGTCCACTAATCTTCATTGGTAACAAAAGCTGCCAAATCTTTTTTGCCCAGGGAAGAACAGGGTACTACTTTGACCTTAATGTGTTGCCAAAAGATGAGACCTCAAAATTACCGGTTCTTGGCAGGGACCATTTCAATTTATCTTTCTGATCTCCATTGAGACAAATCCTGGGGTAATTTGCATTGCCACCCCCTGTGGTTTGACAAATTTTCAGTGCCCCGCTCTTTGTTTAGCCGTTATAGGGTGCCTACTCCTTTTATCTAAATTCATCGAATTTTTTTTTTTTTTTGGATTGAATTAATGAGTTTAGGTATTATGGTCATTTTAAAATCTACTTCATGAAATATAAATTCTTTCATTTTTTAATAGAGAGCGACTATTTGCAAAACAAACAAATGTTAAGTTTAATACATAAAATTTTGTGACAAAAATAACATTTATTAAAAAATCTTTTTTATCCTTTTAAATAAAAATTAATAAAACTATTTCTAATTTTTTAAATGTTTAGTATAATACACTATCATACAAATTGTAAATACATTTATTTCTTTGAAAGAAAGCACATAATCCAAAAATTAAAGAATAATTATACTTCTTTATATCTCAATCATCATAACAACAATTAAACGTGGTGCTCTAATCAAAATGGATATAGTATTTACAACCAATTGATTGTAGTGTTTGATTGGTTAGTGGCAGACTCTGGATGTTCGTTATACTATTAGTTAAATATTTCCATTCAAATTCCTAAATGCTCGCTATCTTCATCTTAAACAAGAAAAATTATCATGATTCATTAGAAACTTCTCTTGTTAATTTCAGGCGTCTTCTCTTCAAGTAAAGGCCCGGTGTTTGCTTGGTCGGTTGCAACGGTTGCAAGTTGCAACCATCGGCTGCTCGCTATCTTCGTCAAATCTATCCATGTTGTGAAGGAAGATACCTGTCAAATTCATAGAATTAAATGGCCTAATTTCAGTGTTATACCCACCGCCGTATTGTTGCGGTCATGGGTATATCCCCTGTTTGGAGTAAAGCATAAATCATGCATTGATGGGACTGATAAGTCAGATAGGATGTTGTCTAAGCCTTAACAGATCTATTGTTCTTATTTCCATCGGTTTGATTGTTCTTTTTCTTTTGGCCTGATATGGAAAAGGATGAATTTTGTATCAAGAGATTATTTCTAGAGAAGGCCAACATTTGAGATACTAATAGAGACGAGGGTACATGTCGAAGTAAGATTCAAGTAAGGAATCAAGGATTTATCAATCGAGGAAGAAGAAGATAAAAGAAGAGGGGGGAGGAATATAGAAAAAAAATTAATTTATATAGTAAAAAATAGCAATGTTATTTTTGGGAGGGATAAAATAGGTAAATGAGTGTTTTAAAATTAGTAAAATATTAAAAAAAAACCTGTATTACATGTAATTGCGTATTGTACTTAACACTTGTGTACTTTGTAAATAACTGCTCCCTTTTAATATTATTATGGTTAGTTATATCAATTAATGTAAATGACTATAAATATATTAAATATTGATATTAAGTAAAAAAAGAAAGTTAAACCAGAATATTAATTATAAAGAGAGCAAAAAGATAAAAAATAAATAAATATTAATAACTAGTGACATGTATTTAATTTTTTTCTTTTAGTCATTTAAGTTAAATATTAAAAATTTTATAAAATAAATTTAAAATTAAGTAAAAAATATATATTCCCTCCCCTCCTTCATTCTTATTTTGATTTTATTTTATTTTCTCTTCTTTGATTTTATTTTTTTATGAAAAAATAATTTTCACATGAGTGTTACAAAAACTTTAATTTTTTTATTTAATAAATAAAATCTTTCTTTATTTTTTTCAATCGTATTTATTATCAAGTCAACAAAAAATTAATTTTCACATGAGTGTTATGAAAGAACTTGCATGTCATGAATTAAAATTCAAAATGACCATATTACCAGTACAAGAAGAATGAATTTTGACAAAGGGATAACACTGTATAATGGCCAAACCTTGAAGGGAGTATTGAAAATTGAATAAATCACAGGGGGTAACAATGCAAATTACCCATGATCTCCCACAAGGCACAACCATAGATTTTTCATTTGGGGAAATTCGGGATCCCTCTGTTTGATTCATATCTTAAAATATTGAGATTTTTGAAATGGGCATATGAACAAAATCAAGCATTAATGATACATTCAAATAACTTGTAAATGTATATACAAATATATTGTGAATTTGTGGTCCCAGTCCTTATTAATTGGATTTTTCCCTTCTGATGTCAACATAGACCAGACCAAAAATCTGCCACACCCTTTGTGGTGACAGCCATTTCTCATACCCTGAAGTCTGAGATAACTCATTTTGGCTAGTGCATTACTCACACCAACTCGATGTATCTTCACCTGCCTATTTTTGTCCTAGGAGCATACTTTTTGTTGCTCAAACACTAGAGGAAGCTAGTGTGCGTTTAGTATCATCTCCAGTTTTAGAGGTGGCAGAGAAGGTCCGCCTGTCCGAATTTGCCGAACCAGCCTCCTCATCAAACTGCTTGCCTTGTTCAGCCTTTTCACGAGCAACTTCAGCAGTTATTTGATCCACTTCTTTATCATCCCTGCATTAACATTGAAGAATGGTGAGGTAAATATTTGTCTCGTAGCAGCAAAAGGGCAAACAAGGCTTAGTGCATCACTAAGAACAGATCTGGATAGGCTAATAATCAGAGCTGATGCAGTAAAAACAAACTCCTCTAAGTTGGGAGAGGATCGTGCTGCTGACAACTAACTACACAACTTCACCGGTTATACAGGAATGGGCAGCAACGGAGAAAGGCCTAATGGCACAGAAGATTTATCCAACTGCAGGATAACAAGGGCAAAACAAACCTTGATACTATGGTAGTTCTCTTACTTTTAATATGTAGATGGATATATGATCGAAATTTTGTGGCCAAGAGAGAGGTGTGTTGCATTTGCAGGATCATAAATACAAACATAACGGGAACTTGGGCTAATCAAGAAATCCAATTGGGCTAATCAAGCGCATCAGGTTAAAACCGATAAACATGCTCAAATCGATATGAATTCAAGAATATAGAGAAATGCAGGACATGAATTCCTGAAGTCACAATCCTCTCTAACAACTCAGATGTTAAAGCCCATAAACATGCTTGAACCAGTTAAATAATGAGTTACAGTTCCAGTAGCGAAAAGAACTGCAGTTTAATCACAAGCGACGACCTGAGCATGAGGAACGTGATTATCATAGAGCAAATCAAAAACATACCATGAATAAACAACCAGCCCAACAGCAACAGCAGCAAAGGCTATGAAGTACATCCAGTCGACCTGACAAGGAACATCAACATCAGCTTGGAGAATTCTTAGCTCCTTAACAATCGTTATTGTTGGCTCCGAATTTGAATCCATGGACAAGCGATATTAAAAGTCAAATAAATACCATCACGAACCTTCTCGTGGTAAGCAAAGATACGAATAAGTACGGACCACATGTCTGATGTCAGCAAAGATAGATTTAGCATTGTAGCCCCACTCATCTGCATGATCAAATGAGATGTTCAGAACAGAACAACTGCGCGGAAGGTTAGTTTTTAGCTCTTCATAACAGGGATGTTCGCAAAAAAGATTATTTAGAGTAAATTGATCATCAACTTGTGCAAGGAAACCATCAAGCAAGCTATTAACTAACATCTTAACCGCAATTTATTTATTTATTACTTTTTTTCACTACGAGACAAAGGGAAAACGCCTTCCACATCATGGCCAAATTATACACACCTATGGGAATGAAATTCCAGTTGTTTCACCAAAAACCAAACACCCCTTTCGGACAGAACCTAGCAAATACTTAACTTGTTTGAAGCAACCCCATAATATGTGGCTTATATTTTTTCAATGGCTCGAGTTCAACCACTAGCCAATGTCCCTTTAGGGATCATTTTCACAAGCTACAGTTCAAATGATGAATTAGGTTAACTTTCCAAAGTAAAGAGACGTTCCCTGCAGCTTAACAGGTTGGACCTGGAATTCTTTGCCAGCAAAGGTTAAATTTCATTATGGGTTAATTTCACAAATTTCCTCTAGTTATGAACTTTGTTGTACACATTCTCGACTGAATTTTATTATTCTAAAAACTTTCAAAAAGATGAATCAAACTAGTCATGTTGTCTACATTGTTAAGAAAATAGATTAAATCAAGTTACGTGTGGATCACATGCATTTTGGGAGGGTGAAAACATCAGTTCCCAACTTAATTGAAGGTCATATTATTTTTGCTTATTATAGGAATCAGATAACTGAAAGGGAGAAAAGGTGTTCCAAGTTTCAATAGTATCACATTTCCAACCTTCCGAAACCCAAACCCAAACGCAACCCACCTGATGCAGGACAAACGAATGTTCAGAAGTCCTAGCCTAGGCCCAAGAGCTGTGCATCTTCAAACAAGGCCTTTTGGTCCATTAATAGGTGCCCTTGGTAGATTAGGGTTAATATTATTATTATTTAGCTCCATTATGAATTAGGAAAGTCTTATTATTTAGTAATCTGTTGTTTTCCTATTCTGCATCGTACTAGTTTAGTTATGCTAGGCCAATTAATATTAGGAGAATAGTTTATTTGAGTCGAGCTTTTAGCCAATTGTGTGTTTCTCCTTATCTCTTCTTCGTCTCTTCTATTTTCAGAATTCTATATGCTTCGCCATTTATTGGTATAACAGCCAGGTTCTGTCATTCTATTGTTTTCGTGTTATTGGTTCCATCCTCCTTTCTTTCTTGCCAAGCAGCCCTCCAGATTTCTTACCTTCCATTAGCCCCTTCTCTTACAATCAGTTTGTCAAATTTCATCTAGCAACCAAACCCTAGGGCCACCACCTGAAACCCTAACCTGCGACGGCGCCAGCGAAACCTTAGTCGCTACTGTCGAAACCCTAGTCACATTAACAGCTTGCTCCAGACCCGACCCAGGCACCCTCTCTGCTCTACCACTTCGCCGACACCCTCTCGCTATCATCGCCAGAGTTAAGTTCTTTTCAACAGAGGAGAGTTGATGGAGGAAAAGCGAACATTGAGAAGTCCAAGCCTAGGCCCAAGTGTCATGCACCATCATCAAGGCCTTTTGGTTTGTTAATAGGCGTTCTTGGTAGATTAGGATTAATATTATTATTACTTAGTTCCTTTGTGAACTAGGAAAGACTCATTATTTAGTAATTAGTTGTTTTCCTATCTTGAGTCGTATTAGTTCAATTATGTCCTAGTCCTAGTAATATTAAGAGAATAGTTTAAGCCTATAAATAAAGTTAAATGCCTCAAACTTAATCAGAGTTTATATTCTATTTGAGTTGAGCTTTTAGCCAATTGTGTGTTTCTCATTATATCTCTTCTTTGTCTCTTGTATTTTCAGAATTCTATGTGCTTCAGCGATTGCCATCTCTTTCTCTCCATCCACACGCCCCCTTCTAGATTTCCCCTTTGTAGAGCTTTCCAAGTTCTCCAACTTTGCATATGGAAAGTCTTATTCACTATTACCTGACCCCAAGATAGTTTAGTAATTATTTACTACAATGAATTAACTGAAGTATATCATCAATGTTTCAAGTTATCTAACAAAATATACTAATTCTATGGCAAAAGAAAAAAAAAATCTTATTTTTTAAGTATTTCGGAAAATATATAGATGTATCCTCTAGTTATCTACCTTTGTGTCAAACTAATGACATCTAATTGTATTTATTATCGTAAAATAGTATTTAAAGAGAACAGTAACACATAGTCGAACAAGGAATGCTTCTATGTTGTGGGGTTGTGCTGTGTTCAGCGTGTTGTGGAATAATTGGATAGAGAGAAATACTTGAATTTTCAGAGATCGATCATTATCATTGTCGCTTTTGTGGGAGAAGATCAATGTGCAGTTTTCTCTTTGGGCTACGAGTTTTGGCGCTTTTGAGGGTTTATTTTTGGGAGATTTGTCTAGAGATTGGAAAGCTCCTATACAGTAATTTGTGTACTTTTGTTTTTCATTTTTTAGTTTTTGGTGGACTTCTTGTTCACCTTCTTATGTAACAGCTTTCTCTATCAATGATACTCTTCTTTTACCCACAAAGAAAAAAGAACAATAACACATATTAAATAACTGCATAATAGATGATCTATCTGATTATAAGTATTCTTGTTCCTTAGTTTTTTTCCTTCAGGATCTCAAAGGGCTTAAATAAAAATGTATAGGCACCATTATGTTAAATTCACCTAAAGCCCCTAAACAAAATTTAGGAGAAACTTTTTGTAGCATTTTTTGCAAGATTCACCATTGCAATTTCCCCGTGTAATTTCTTGATGTAGCTTCACATTCCAAGGAATAACATAGAAGTACGATCCAAGCTTAATGCTACATCTTTGAAAATGATGTTTTCATTTTATTGTCTGACGGAACCCTTATGTAGGGATGAAATTATAAATAAATTTTGAACCTCAAAAATGATGAAATCATTCTTATATTTCCAATTATAGAACAGTTTACTCGTACTATCTACAGAAATTGAATATGTGAAGGATGAACATAACAGAACCAAGGTATAACTCACGGGAATATTGTGCAATTAGCCCTTTCATTTTCATAATAATCTGTAGTCAACTTATGAGAGGAAAATCCCATGACCCAAGTTTCTGTAAGTTTTTCAAACTCAAATCAAAATAACAAATAGAATTCTTGGTCTACTCGGATTCATTCTATCATATTCTTAGTTTCCAGCATGAGCAGCTTCTCTTCTTCTCTGTTTCATCTCTTTCTTCTTTATCAAATAAGAAATCTCACTGAATAGAAATAGGAAATGATACAACTTTTCTTACTATGCTTTTGTTGCTTAATCATTTATCCAACTCGAAGTTTCCATTTGAACTTGCATCTTATGCTTTACTTGACTATATATCAACAACAATATAACTTAGACAACTGAACTTTCAAATTTCAGTGGGAATGCCATTTAAGTCCACATAAACCATCTTTTGTTACTGGGTGAAACATGATGGATGGCAAGAAAATGGCATTGCATCAAATACTTTACAAAAAATATCAACTCTGAACTTGTCATTACCAAAATGGTTTTATATCATCTGCAGCGGAGACAATGCAGAACCCAGAGAGCAACCAGTTTTAAATGCAAGCCTCCTACCCTAACTGATTTAGCTTTCAGTGGAAAGGCCCCAGGATGTAAACTATTTAGACATTAGGACTAAGTTCCTCAATCTAAAAATTGTCCCAACACAAACCAAATGTCATGCATATTCCGCTTATGGACAACACACGGTTAAATGTACTACTGTAGGTGACCAGGAGAAGGAAAGTTGACCCTTTGCCTGATCACATTTGCGATTATAGTCTCAAAGCAAATCACCCTCATGCATAATCTGGCTTAAGGCAAAGACTTGTAATAACTTGCTGCATGCCACTCAGCAAGCATAATTCATAGAAAATGAGCTAGATACAAAACCAGTTTGGACATTCCCACTCAGGAGAATTGGCTGCACGTTCTTTACCCTGAGGATATAATATATAGATACTACAAAGCTAGACTTCATTATATTTTCACACAACTGACTCATGGGTAATCCTAAAGTCCTACTTAAGACATACACATGCTCATATCATATCATATTAGATGACACCGTGTCCAGAAGCACTTTCAGCCCAAAAATAGCTAATATATTGGAAGCAACAATGGTAAAATTAGTGAGATGAGGAACGGGAAATATATGAATAATGTATGCTACAGTTACTTCAACAGAGATTATAGTTTCAACTTTCAACAACCAAGAACTTAATAAGAGAAAGCAAAATAGGAAGAAAAATCAAAGCCAGGATTACGAAAATGTCGCAGAAAAAGAACTACGAAAAGAGCTCAACTATCCTTTAGAAAGAAAATGCAAAATGTTGTTCCAACAAGCATATATCAACATACATTATAATGTCATATTCCAGCCCTTACCTTCAGCAAAATGGGAACACCCGAGTAGAAAAGAAACATTGCTGCTGCAAATCCACTAAAAGGAAGCACCTAAGAAAAACAAATAACATAGCAGATAAGATTACACTCAGCTTATCTTAATTAAAGCGTGCAGTTAAGTGAAGGTTAACCAATTGATGCTAAGGCAGCCTAAAGAAACTACGATTCTTTTGTTTTCAACTATATCCCTTTTTATATGGATCCAAAATGTGTGTTAGCAACCATATCAAAACATGTAACAGTAAGAGAGTTTTAAATTATTTTTTTTTACAGATAATTGATCAGTAGAAGTATATGCATCTGCAGGTGATTTGTTGCTATATTGGCTTGAAAGTTATTAAAGATTATAATCTGGAGATTTAAAATTTTATCAGTTAGTGTAACAAAGTTATATATATTTATATATATATATATATATAGAGAGAGAGAGAGAGGCAAAGAGAGAGAGGAAAAGAGAGAGAGAGAAAGGAAAAAGGAAAAAGGAGAAGAAAATCACCAATCCAGCTGACCAATGGATAGATTTGAGCTCATCGCGCTCCAGTATGCTTCTAAAGACATCGTTAAAGGAGAACTCGATACATGACAAAACGGCATTAACTGGCAGCTAGGTAGAACAGCAAAAAAAAAAAAACACTCTGAACAAATTCCACCACGTCATTTTTTGAAGTGAAAGGTAAATAGCCTTGTATTGTGTTTACAACATATCAAAATATAAAAATAATAGCTAACATCTTTATGGAATGTATGGATGCTATTATATACACAACCTTCCAAATAAGGATACATTTGACAGGCACTGATTAAGGCACCAAAAAGGCCCAGCATTGCCATAAGTTCAATCCGATCAGCTGTTTTCACAAAAAACTCCTGTACAAGATACAGAGAAGGTGCTTGTCAGTACCAAAAGTAAATATGTTACTTGTTTACTTCTCTCTTGTGGTGGAATACATATCAAAAATTCACCAAACATAAAATACAAAAATAATAGGACAGGAACATAGATATGAAAACATATAAACTATCGTGCATTTACGAAAGTTGCCCTAAAATAAGCTGTTTTTCAGTTAGTGTCTTCTGGCAAAATATGAAGTAGTAAATTGAAAGGGAAGGGGCTGCTATTGGGAGGAATCTTCATTGTTCACTGACCACAGATAATGAGACAAAATTACATTAAACGTATTTAAAAGCTGAAAGCAATCAAAACCACATAACAACACTTAATGCCCCGAATCCAAAAGCCCAGTGTGCTACGTCAACTGGGCCTACCACAGGTCCAATGCAAGTCCATGGATGTTATTGGTGCTTAGTGGTAGTAGAGGGGTTACTTATAGCCACATCTAAGTTCCACATCCACCGGAAGCGGGACGGTGCCTCACAAATACTAAATACACAAAAGATCAAGAGCTGATAAAAGATGTTAAGAGAACAAGCAAACAGGATACAAACACCAAAATGCTTGAATACTTGCACTAGAGGGAAAAAAATTGAAGGGGAGAAATGCAAGAATGACATTGTAGGATAAATCAGGGGAAAGACAGAAACTAAACAAATTATGGGGGAGAGATGAAGGAGCAGCACTGAAAACAACCATAAAGGAATCAGAAAACTGAATCACGGGTGGTAATTTGAAAGTCACAAAGAACTCAGCCGCAATGAAATTGCCAATCTTTTATCAATGTAATTGTGAAAGAGCTTTGAGCGCTCTTCATAAAGAAAACTATGAGTTTAATCCCCAGCCTGTTCACATTTAGAGATGCATCATTCTTTGATATGCAAAAGAGCTGAGGTAAGTCCCTGAACCAGCTGACGATGTATGGGATTATAGATTTACAGTAGATTCTTACCTCACTAACGTTAGTGACAGCATAAAGTGTAGCCCCAGCAATAACCAGGATGTCCCCTTTTATAGGATTGCTCCCACCTATAAGGATGTTGCATAACAAGCTAGCAATAAGTGAACCATGTATGACAAATACCTCAACTTTTATTGTATTATTAATAAGAAAGAAAATGTTACACAAAGAAAAGATTTACACACGCACACAAACACACACAAAAAAAGTAATAAACATCCATTAATAAAGAAGCTAAAACAAAGGGCAATGGGCCATGTGGTTGGTTAAGAGGACAGGGTTTGTTCTTGCGAGGACCATTTAATAGGGAGTTTCCTCTCAAATTTTTGTTTCCTGTATGTTTCGATTTTCTGCAGGTCACGAGGCTCCTGCCTAGAATTTCCTAGTAAGAGCGAGAGAAGCGTTCTCATGGAATTTTCATTACTCTAGGAATCTGAATAACGGAGAATCTCTCGCCATTCCTTCTTTGCTTAATCAGCTCTCTTCTTTCCACTTTCTGATAAAGATGGTTTGTTTTCAGTTAAGTTTTTCATGAGAATTCTTACTGATCTTTATTACAGTTTGTATTTCCCCCCTTCACACATTAACTTGGAAGTCTGCGGTACCCCGGTACCAAATAAGTTTAAATACTTTTTGCTTGGTCACTGGTGCTCAATGGGATGAAAACCAATGACTGGCGTTTGTGTCATGTGTACGAGGAGTAATGAGAGACGCATGATCATCTTTTTCTTCATGGACTTGCATGGCAATTATGGTGATCCTTGCTGCGCAGCTGCGAGGCGAATAACGGATCTTCCCAGTGCTGTTCAAGATTTATGCATGATCAGACATTTGGGTTTTGGAGAGAGAAAGATGCTTTCCTTTTTTGGGATAAATGCCACATTTAGCTTGCTTTGGAATATGTGTATGGAGCGGAGCTCTCACATGCTGTTTTCCTTTTTATAGGAGAGGATCTCTTTTGAGGCTTCTTTCGGCGAGGAGTTCGGGGGCAATCCTAGGGTTGTCTTTAGCACGCTTAGCTATATGGAGGGGGTTTATGGCCGATCTGTAGAAGACCGGTAAGAACTAATACTATTAAGAAGAACTAATACTACTTAAACAAAACTCAAAACATAAACACAAAGGAAAGGAGAGAACAAGAGAGGATATATGAAACTTTCTTATTTTATTTCACAACTCAAACTCCGGATTTCCGGATGCTTACAACTGAAAACAAGGTCCCTATTTATAGATAATAGGGGATACAAGAACACAAAAACTCTTACCTAAGCGCTTACATCATCAGGACGATTACCTAAGCGCTTACATCATAACTAGAAGACAAAAATGCTTACCTAAGCGCTTACATCACAACTTTAATAAAACATAAAACTGAATTATTAATAGATTTTACAATCTTTTATTTCCACCGGGAATCTGGGTGAGACGGGTCATCCTTATATGGGTCATCATTATTATTTTCATCTTCAAGAGAATCTGATGAGTCATATCTTGTAGCCAAATGCTTCATACGCCACTCGTCATAAGCTTCAATCCATTTTTCAGATATGGGATGATCATCTGACC
>JAOTQG010159073.1:0-18192 GCA_025631175.1 Iris virginica
AACCAAAAACCACAAAACCATAAAAATCATACAAAAAAAACCAAACCTAACAAAAAACCAATCATCCAAACACATCCGAAGTGTTTTCTGGCCAGGTAGCTTGAAGATGCAATTTTTTTAAAACCTTTGGTTCAATGATTGAAGAATATTAAGAAAGCAGATAGGAAGAGAAAAGAAAGCCTTGGGGTCACATGGAGGATTTTAGGCCACACCAAGGGTTCTTCAGTATTGCATGCTAGGGAACTGTATCTTTACTTCAAAGGGACAAGACAAGTGACGGTGGCAAAGTTGTGCATTTATCTGTGTCTATAGCTTGAACTGATAGGATTACGTGGAGTTATAAAGGTCTTGCATTAAATCTAAGAAGCATATGAATATGAATATTTATTCGAGCCTGTTTTTGCACAAGGAAACATACTAGACATAACATACTAAATCCATATAAAAAACACAAAGACCAATCTACTGATAGAACAAGACTTGTGGATCAATACTATAACCAGTCTCCACAAAACTAAAATTACAGAAATAGCGTTTATACTAGGTATATAAGAAAGTAAAACTGGCCAGCTGAACATCAATCTAATAATACCTTGTAATATGACTGGTTATGACTGTGGTCTAAAGTCTTATTGGAGGCTCTGGTCCTGAACGTGAATAAATTATGAAGCTTCTTGATCCCTTGACTTTCTTCTCCTTAACCCGTATATGGACTTTATTAACCCGTCTCCGTTTTAGTAGAGCCTGGTGTTCTTGGAATTTTGACTTTTTGCTTAATATTTTTGGCATTCTGCATTTCCATTTTATTTTTCTATTCACTGGTGGTCATTCTCTCTCTTTTTCTTCACCTTAATAAAGTTCCTTCTGTTTTTTTAGCGTAATTTCTTTTCTTTCAAAAACAATTTAATTTTTGTCATCTAAAAGAAAGATGTTAGTCATTTTCTGCTCTTTGCGGGGCTTTAGCTTGCCATAGGGGGTGTAACTTGTGTCCTGCATTGATGTCATTCAATTGCTCTAGATCAGCCACATCCGATTTTCGACATCAGAAACTTCTAAAATCCATCACATGTAGATTTTTCATTTTTTTTTCTTCAACGAACTCAATTATGCTTATCCGCTATGTTGTTGTCCAGTGGACAACTTTGTATAAGTACCCCATACTTTTTCTTTCCTTTCTTGGTTACTAATGGATGAGAGATTTGATGGACAATTCTTGCTAATTTCAGACAGTCCTGATCACATCTAATGGAGCTTGGAAGCTTGGTGGATTCAGTTTTGCAATATCTGCTGATCAGTCAGCTGGGGATTTGTCTAATATGCAGGCCTTCCACTATGCTGTGAGTGAAAGTTGGTAGGACTTGCAGATTATGTTTGTTTTGTTGAACCGTTGACATTCGAATTTCCAACGTTTGCTTGTTAATCTTTATAATCTGAATATCAGAAAGAAAATGTTTGGATTTGTCTTTCTTTGACTATTTTATTCTGTTGCGTGTTTTATCCTTCTATCAACATTTAGTCTTATACTCCTTCTGTTCTCTTTTTAAGTGTCCAGTATTCTATTCGGGGAAGTTGAAAAAAAAGGTGTCCACTTTCCTTTTATGGTATAGCAAGGGTGAATTTTGTCTACTCATTTCACCTCTCATTCATTTGTGTCCACACATTTCGACTTGCATTAATATGTGTGTAAATAGTAACAGGACACTTAAAAGGGAACGAAGGGAGTATGTGTTAGTCTGATATCGCATTAGGGAATGGTAGTGAGATGAAATTTTGATAAAAGAAGCATGTTGACTGAAAGTCTGAGACAAACTGAAGCTGTTTTCCTTCAAAGAGTTACTCTATACATCCATGGACTTTTTATTTATCTGTTTGAGCTTCATCTGTTGGGCCTTTTAGGGTTCATTTTGTTGATTCACTTTTTCAGGAGTGGGTATGTGCTAAATTCTGGTTCCTTCTTGTTCTTTATATGATTGGAATGACTCCTTATGTGTTTGTTAGTTTGTTCTCTGATCTCCAATAGCTTCATTTATCTTCAGAAGAATATGAAAGACGATTATGGTGTGAAGCTAAGAAAGGTCGATTAAACCTTGTTGCAACTACTTATTCAGATACATGTCTCCTTTACCGGTACTTATTAGATCAAAAGTTATAAGTTTAGCTTTTACAGAGGGAATATGGTGAAATCGCATCGTAGTTGCTGAATTTACCTTTATTTTTTGAAATTATTTGCCCAGAGAATGTGGAGGGGCTGATGATTGGTAGTCTTGAGTTGTGACCACTAGAGGAGGGAAGGAACCATTGGCTGAGCAAACTATATGCTACTGCGAATGAGAGGAACCTTGATCAAAGAAGATCAAAACCCCTTTCAACTGCGAAAACTCTAGAAACGTTAATTGGTAAGGCAAGAATGGATGGCTAATCAACCCAACAATTGCAATTGATTGAAGAACCGAATAGATAAGTTGATGAGTGCTTTTAAACCCTTAAATCGCAATTGATTTAAGAACCTAAAAGGGGAATTAATTGCTCAAGAACAAGAACAATAATTCAGATAAAAGAAAATCTCACAAGAGAATTCTCGAACATAGCAAAAGCTTTCAATTAATTCCAAAACTCAATAATCTATTTAATGAATACAATAGAGGCCTATTATATAGGCTACAAGAATTGAAATCCTAATTTAACTAGGAATAAGGAAAACTATTTAAATAGGAAATCCTAATAAGAAAAGAATTACAATTCAAACTAGGAAACCAAATAATAAACGATTTAAACTAGGAAATCAAATAGGAAACTAACTATTAGTGAAACCTTTAGCGACTCGGAAATAGAAATAGGAAACTAACTAATCCGTTCTAGGAACAAGGAACCAGAGTATCTCGTCGCCGAGCATGCCGAGCAACTTTCTTCCTAGCCCGCATTTTCTTGTAGCTCGCCTATTGCTTGATCCTCGACTATACACAATGAGACCATCTTTCCATCGTCCTCGCTGCGGCCATTCTCCAAACCATAGCTCGCCACAAGTTGTGCAAACCCATTTATCAGCTTTTTGGCCCTAGCTCACGTCAAGGGTCCTTGCAGCTTTGGTGCTTCTTGTGCCGACCTTGGCGACCCCGTGGGTAACCACGTTGGCGACCCCGTAGGCAACCATGTAGGCGACCTCGCATCACCTCCTTAGCTCGCCTATACTTTGCTTATGCCTCTCACATCGTGCCCTTGATTCCAGTAGTCTTGCTACCAATAACCTTCTTACTCCTTTCTTGATTGACGACAAAACTTCACAATTACCCTCAACTAGCGTGGTCCGTTTGATTCGAGTTGGGGTAATCTAGGTGGATCCTTATGCGAGTTTGATGAACTCGCATCATACTCCCCCTCTTGAAAAGGATTTGTCTTCTAATTCGAACATTCGTAAGGATCCGTTTCATCAAAGATCACACATTCTTTCTCGGCACAAAGATTGATCTCACTTTTCCCTTGCTCAGCATAAAAATTGAGTTTAATGGCTTTCTCCTCGGACGGTTTGGTCGCTTCTTCTTTTCGGAACTTAAGTCCTCCCTCCAGCCTAAGTGCTTGCATGCCTCTCGCAATCCTTTCTTGGTCCTCGCGGATTTGAACCGGGATGAGTGGGGTTAGAACCAGTTTCCTCCCATCCTTCTCGAGCGATTATCGGTTAGTAAACCCATATGCTTGTATAGGCACCACATCGCACATAACTTCGTCGAAATACTTCCCGATCGAGAATGGAACGACGACTTGATTCGTCACCCTAATCTCCCCACATTCACTAAGCCATTGTAACTTGTAAGGCTTTAGGTGTCTTTGGGTTCTCAGATTTAGTTTGTCGACCATAAGGGTGCTCGCCACGTTTACACAACTCCCACTATCAATGATGAGATTGCATAACCTGTTCTGAACTTGACGGTGAGCATGAAAAATATTTTCCCTTTGAATGGCGACATCTCCTTCATCCTTTACTTGCGTACTACGCATGATGACTAGAGCTTGCGCGCTTGACTCCTCCTTACATTCATCCTCGCTTAAGGCGGGCATGTCGGAAAACTCCTCCTCGCCTGCAGACTCATATTTTCCATTTGCCCCCACTATTAGGATCCTTTGGTTTGGGCATCGCGAGGCAATGTGTCCCATTCCCAAACACTTGAAGCATTTAATGTCTTGCGTTTTAGGCTGGATCGTCGACGAGACTCCTAGAGTATTGGCTTGACCCTCTTGCTCGCGTTCTATGACTTGAGGTGTGGTGACCTCCCGAGGCAGAGTAATAGTGCTCGCATCCCACTTAGGACTATTGGTGAAAAATCTAGAAACCGGATTTGCTCGCTTGTTTTTCAAGTGCTTTTCCACCTTGATCGCCATATGCAACATCTCCTCGACCTCAATATATTGGTGAAGCTCGACAAGATCCGCAATCTCTCTGTCTAACTCATGTATAATCCTAGCCATAGTAGATTCTTCATCTTCCTTGATGTTGCATCTTATCATCGCAATTTCCATCTCTTTATAGTATTTCTCCACTGTTTTGTTCCCTTGTCTCAAGCTTTGCAGCTTCTGCTCGCGAGCATGATATGAGGGAACAAATCTTCGCCGCATTATCCTTTTCATCTCGTCCCACGAAGATATCGGGTCCTCGCCGTACTTCCTTCTACGTGATCGCATACCCACTAAACTCGACCTGAGCGAGCTTTATTTTCTTCTCTTCAGAATAGTTGTGGCAGCTGATGATGCAATCAACTTTGCTTTCCCATTCGAGGAATGCTTCTCGGTCGGCCTTGCGTTGGAACGTCGGAATTTTCATCTTGATAATGCCCAGATTGCGATCCTGTGAATCTCCTCCCCACCGACCTCGGTTGTCATGTCGTTCTTCGAAGTCATCCCTTCTGAAATCATCCGTACTGTTTGGTCTTCTCCTTGCATGATACAGATTGTGCTTTGGGCCTGTGGCTTGGGCTTCAATGGTGTCAGCGACTTCCTTCTTGAAGTTGCTCATGTCTAACTTCATCTTATTGAACTCATATGTCATGAATTCTTTGAACTCCTTAAGACCAAAAACCTCTTCCTCGTGGCTGGGTGAAGACATGTTTTAGGATAGATAAACGGAAGTGAACTTTCCAATTAAAGTTAGCTCTAATACCAAATAATGTGAGGAACCTTGATCAAAGAAGATTAAAACCCATTTTAATTGCGGAAACCCTAGAAATGTTAATTGGTAAGGCAAGAATTGATGGTAAATCAACCCAACAATCGCAATTGATTGAAGAACTGAAAAGAGTTGATGAGTGCTTTTAAACCCTTAAATCACAATTGATTTAAGAAACTAAAAGGGGAATTAATAGCTCAAGAACGAGAACAATAATTCAGATAAAAGAAAATCCCACAAGAGAATTCTCGAACAAAGCAAAAACTTTCAATTAATTCCAAAACTCAATAATCTATTTAATGAATACAATAGAGACCTATTATATAGGCTACAAGAATTGAAATCCTAATTTAACTAGGAATAAGAAAAACTATTTAAATAGAAAATCCTAATAAGAAAAGAATTACAATTCAAACAAGGAAACCAAATAATAAACGATTTAAACTAGGAAATCAAATAGATAACTAACTATTAGTGAAACCTTCAAGTACTCGGAAATAGAAATAGGAAACTAACTAATCCGTCTAGGAACAAGGAACCAGAGTATCTCGTTGCCGAGCAACTTTCTTCCTTTCTTCCTAGCCCGCATTTTCTTGTAGCTCGCCTATTGCTTGATCCTCGACCAAACACAATGAGACCATCTTTCCATCCTCCTCGCTGCGGCCGTTCTCTAAACCATAGCTCGCCACAACTTGTGCAAACCCATTTTCAGTTTCTTGGCCCTAGCTCGCGTCAAGGGTCCTTGCAGCTTTGGTGCTTCTTGTGCCGACCTTGGCGACCCCGTAGGCGACCACGTTGGCGACCTCGCATCACCTCCCTAGCTCGCCTATACTTTGCTTATGCCTCTCACGCCGTGCCCTTGTTTCCAGTAGTCTTGTTACCAATAACCTTCTTTCTCCTTTCTTGATTGACGACAAAACCTCACAATTACCCTCAACTAGCGTGGTCTGTTTGATTCGAGTTGGTAATCTAGGTGGATCCTTATGCGAGCTTGATGAACTCGCATCAACTGCATTATGTTTTTCTCTTTGGTCTAAATTACCATCAAGAAAAGTATACATTCTTGCATACTGTTGTTCGCTCAACCGCATATCTATATATTCTCAAAATAGGAAGTTCTCATGTTCGTCTTGTCATTTTAAGATGCTTAGGCAAAAATTTCATGTAGTAATAAACAATGCAATGGCCATTTTCATCAGTATTCCTTTTCTAAATACAGTTATCATGGTCTAAACCCTTTGAGACAGTCTAAAAGAAAGGAACAGACTGCAACCAACTGTAATTCATACTTAGACTTTACAATATGCACGTGTTGAATATTTATCAATTTTTTTGTGAAAGCAAACATTGTGAACATCCACCTCTTTTCTGTAGTCATGTTGGCTGCGTGGGAGTTGTGGTCTATGCTATTCTCTGATTTGGGGAACACTTCAAAGTAATTAAAAGTAGCCCTTTTGGACATGTGTGCCCTGGAACACCCATGTCCACTTGCATGGAGACATGAAATTAGGGTTTCATGGAAGATATTAGTATTTTTCTATGTGCAAAGCCAACTGATATAGCAAACCGGCACAGTCGTTCAATCATTATATCAATGATCATGCAGAAAAGATATTATGAAAGTAGTTCCTGGAGCTCTCAGATACACACATATTCATCTATGTTATATATATTTAGATATTATATATACAGGCGTGTGTCCTATATTACGTGTCTACACCGACATGCGACACTCATGTCCATGTCCACAAATCATAGATGTAGTTTGACGTTTGAGGGGTGAGGGGGGGGGGGAGTGGATCCTTCCTCTCTTGTAGTGAATGATGAAGAGTGAAGGGGTGGGGTCCAAGTCCGAGGATACGGAGGAAAGAAATATTGTGCTGTGCTCCTTGTTTGTCATCTTTAGGATCTTGTTGTTTTACACTAGTTTTAATGCTAGCATTTACAAGAATCAGTAAGTCCTTTCGTTTATGTAAATCAATCGTCATAAGAAAAATACTGTTGACCTAGATGTGGCATATGGTGAGTCAGACTGCTTACGTTGATATGAGTTAGTGTTTACGTGATGGTGATGTAGAACATGAAAGAAGAAATATTAGTAGAAAAGAAATTCAAAGATAGAAAAACATACGTCTGTTTATTTCAGCATTCCTGTCAACACAAGTCTTCAACCCTAATTTATAGTTAACTCAATAAACCCTACAATAAGATCTACAAAAGACCCCCTTGACTTGGGGAAAATAACTGAAAAATTCTTAAACTATCAAATGGCAAATAAATGACTAATCTATTGCTTTCGATTTTGGTATCTCTTCAATGTTTTACGAGTATGATTCCCATCATTACGTCTCCCTTTTCATTTCCTCTTTTTATCTTCCCATCTGATTGTTAATGTTTTCACTTAATATGATAGAAAATGCTGAACTCTGCATGTAAAATTGGATCCTTGATAACTGTTCTCCTTTCATTATATTTTTCATGTGATTATATGCTGTGGAATTCTTGTTTCAGACATTAGTTTATTTGTTGCAAACTAAACTATATCTGATCTGATTCCATTGTCAGGAATATGATGTTGAAGATTCTCTACTGCCCCTTCAGCCATCATTGAACTACACTGCTCCGGAGCTAGTTCGAAGTAAGGCATCTCCAATTGGATGCTCTTCTGATATTTTTAGCTACGGGTGCCTTGCTTACCACTTGATTGCTCGGAAGCCTTTGTTTGATTGCCACAACAATGTCAAGATGGTAACAGTCTACCTTTAATCTCTATTTCCGTTATCATTCTTTCTGCTATGAGTAATGCGCAGTAGTGCATGTCATTGGTTAGACAGCACCGTCACTTAATTGAGGTGCCACTTCTGATACGTACTCAACTGTTATTATTGTTCAGCCATTTGTGCTGGTTTTTCAGTTTTGGCACTTGAAGTTCAAACTTGCTATTAAACTAAGTTCGTTTTATTTATTTTTATTGTAAAATTATAATAATTCAGCCTATCAGTTATCTGGTGTTCGTAGCTCCATACTGTTCAATGATCTTTCTTTTGATCATTTGTCCTGTACATGGTCAAGCTTCTTTGTAGAAGTAGTCGCTGTTTTCTTTGGACTGCGCTATTTTGTTACTTATAACTGGCCTCTAAAGCTGGTGAGTAATATCAGAAGCAGCAACACGACTAGCTAAAATTCAGGATGCATTCTTCCTTATTCCTAATTTTCATCAGAATGTATCTTATCTTAACTGGTTCCCGGTACACAGTTCATTTCGGTCAACAGAATGGGTACTGAAACATGATACACTTCTGCAGTCTTAAACATGAAACGGTATGAGTAGCTTCATATAGATGTTACATTTAAAAAGGTTCTTCCTATTCTAAATGTATTACTAAGAAAAAGTAAGTTACTACATCTACAAATTTATCTGAGGATAAACATGTTGGGAATGCTGAAGGTTGAGCTTCTACTGCAAATCTTTCTATTTATGTACTACTCTCTGGCCCCTTCATCCCAAATTATAGTTGTATTTTACTATTCAGGCTTTTTAAGGAAAATCTATTATTACCATAATTACACACACTAAGTTACTCCCTCCTCCCCACTTGAAGAGGGACACTTTCCTTTTTAGGTTGTCCCTCTTGAAGAGGGACATTTTGGTTCTAAGGGGGATGCTGGTGTTCTGTGGGGATGTAATGTTTTCAATCTGATATGGAGTATGTGGATTGAACTTAATACTTGCATCTTCAGGAGCCAAGAGTTTCCATTTCTGTTCTTTAGGAAAGGATCTCTTTTCAGGCTTCTCTTTGGGCGCGGAGCCTGGGAGCTTCTCATATTTCCCCTTTATGATTTGTCTAGGAGTTGGGGAGCAACTGAGGAAATCTGTTTTAGTTGTTTGTCTTTGGCCCATTTTCCTTGTTTTTATTGTATTTGTTTGGGTGGATTTCTAGTCCGTTCTTCCTGTAATTATCTTTCTTTCTAATAAAATTTCTTCTTTTGCCAAAAAGAAGTGAGGGGCATTTCCCTGTTGACTCATCCCATTTGACAATTGTATTCCCCTTTTTACAAAGGATAAACTTGGACCTCATGTTGAGGGGCATTTAAGGAAATTAACACATTTTCATCACTTTTCTTAATTTGCGTGCATAGTCAAATTGTCCCTCTTCAAGTGGGTCGTAGGTAGTAGGATATTTTCCAAATTCTTCATTAACAAAACCCGCTCCGTCCCTTCACTCCCCAACCCAACCACCCTACTTTCTAATACCACTCTCCCACACCAACTCTCTCATTCTTATCTCCGGCAACTGCGGCTAGCGACGTGACTAATCACATCTTCCCCTTTCATCTCTCTTTCTCTCTAGGTTTTAAAAGCTCTCTTCTTTCCTTCCACATTTTCTTTTGTGTTGATTTATATATATTTTAGTAGAGCTGGAAGTGAGGAGTGCTTGGCGGGTGATGGAGACCGCTGGAGATTCCATGGCGTGTAGCGAAACAAGATATCACCTTAAACTTGTAAGTCGGAGGGGAGAGGAGAGTGGGCATAGGGTATTAGGGTGGACAACGAACAGAAAGAGGGGGAACAATACTCTTCTTTTTTATTAAGTGTCTTGACATTGATTTAAAACGAGAAAGTAAATATTCGGACCAATTTTGGCTCAGGAGGTGATATTTGTGGGTAGATTCCATTACTGAGAATTTTTTCGAAGTAAAGTTCAATTGTCTTGTTTTTACAATCCGGCAGAGTACAGCGTCCGACGAAAATCCCGGAACTCCAGGCAAGTCATGTTCCGGCAAGCTTTGGTTGGTGATGGAGGTGCTGCTATTTTCATTGTAAGGGGTGTTTCTGGAAGTTCATGACAATATTATGTAGAAAGGGGACTGTCTTTTTGGGACAAACAGAGAAGGAAAGGGGGACTATCTTTTGGAACAGATGGAGTATGTGATAATAACTGAAAAACTAAAAGAATGTACTGGATGGCTTAATTAAGTGTTCCAGAATGGAAGTGTACCATGTTTGAGGACGAAAAAGTCGATTAGCGTTTTCTGGTAACGTATAGGAGGAGACGAGATTTTTTTGTTCAAAGGACTGAGTGTCTTTAAGAAGCAAAATCGTGATATATTTTGGAAAAATAGATCTAATGACTAGGAATTTTGTTTCATACCTATAAAAGGAACCGGTTTTTATGAGTACTTATGATTGCTGCTAGATACCGGAAGGAATTTAAGCAGATGTATATTAGCTTTTATTCATAACTTATAGGGAAGAAGTTGTTAATTGGCAAGTTAATTGCTTTTACAAGTGAAGGTGTTACTTGTAGTTGTAAACACTTTCACCAAGCCACTTTATGCTGCACAAACTCTGGAGAAGGTAAATAAGGCTGGTCAAATGCGTTACTCTTGGTGTTAAGCGTCAGGTGAGTTGCGAAGTTATTGTCTTATTAAGCAAATGATTTTGGATGCCATATATTTGAAGCTTGTAGTTAGTTTTGTCTCATAAAATAGTCAAGCAGTGTGGTGGATTTGCTAGGCATGTTGAAAATCAAAGTGGTCAAGTGTTACGTTACTTACGTCTAAACTAGGACCTTCTCTTCATTTCTCTAGTTTTCTGTAGGGTGTGGTCTAACTATCACATGATTTGTTTTTATCATTTCCTTTGGGTTGGATTCCTTTGTAAGAAATGGTTGCATCCTCCAGATTGATGCAATCTTTAGTTTTTTTGCCGTTTCTTTCGTATGGTTGGATTAGGTAGGTCTTTATGCATTATTAAGATCCATCCATCTATCCATCAATATATGTTCATTGTTCTATCTCATCTATTTCTTTTCCAAGATCCACAAGCAATATCAAAACAAAGCTTTGCTGTGACAATTCTGTTCGACATTGTTGGTCAACTTCCTTAACCATGTTTGAAATACACCAGATGAGTGATCCCTTTGCTCAACACCATTGTTGTCATCAATGCACTCTGAGATGAATCAGCCATTTCTACTTTTTGATTTCGTAGAGGTTAGTATATTTCAGATTAGTTTTGATATCTATGACAGTATATGAGATTGCCTGGAAAGAAGTTTATGTGTACTTGTTTACTATGTTTCAATCTTAGCTAAGAAAGTATCCAGCAGACCTTTTTCTTTGTATGTAATTTAATTGAAGTTGTCGGTTTTGTCTTAACTGTACTTCTTACATATTTTTCTGCAGTACATGAATTGTTTGATAATTGTATTTTTGTACTTTTCTGCAGTTCATGAATAGTTTGACTTACTTATCTAGTGAGGCTTTCTCTTCCATCCCGCGTGAGTTAGTCCCTGACTTGCAAAGAATGCTTTCTGCCAATGAAACTTTAAGGCCTACAGCCTTGGAATTTACAGGTAAAAGGCTCCTCTTTTATATCATGCCTTTAGGTTCATATCATTATTTAATATATTTTTCTCATTACACATTGGGTAGAGTGGATAATTTTTGTTAAATGGACATTAATTAGAAAAGACCTAGTTCACAAGCTAATTGTATTAGGAAATGCGAATCTGGAAACATTGTATTCATGAGTTAGCATGAGATGGACAACATATCCAAATCAACACTTGGTTTATGCACTTGATATTGCACAATGAGATGCATAGCCATCATACAATGAAGCCTTCTAAAGTTGTATCTCGTCCTTTCTCTTTCATGGTCTAAGAACATGCGGAAGGTGAAGTGATGGTTTGATCATTATGATCTGACAGAGCGATAATTCAGTTCCTGCCTTAGGTCAATTTCACTCTCACAGTTAATTGGGTGTCAACAGTTGGGAACATAGTCATTTGTTCTTTTTGATCTTTTCCTATTGCTATTAAGTTGTAAGACAACAGTGAAGGAGTCAAAATTTACACAATCTGACCTGCAGGACTGGTAGTATTTGAAATTCGTAGTTGATTTTTTAAACTCCTTTTATTTTCTTTCAGGCTCCCCCTTTTTTCGCGATGACACTAGATTGCGTGCTCTTCGCTTCCTGGACCACTTGCTTGTACGTGCTAATTCTTTTGCTTTTGTATCAGATGCCAGTGATAGTCGTGAAAGATATTTTTTAAAGGCTGTTGGATTGGAAACTTTCTAACTCATAGTTATTTGATCGCAGGAAAGAGATAATATGCAGAAGTCGGAGTTTCTAAAGGCCTTAGCAGACATGTGGAAAGATTTTGACTCCCGTGTTTTGCGGTATAAGGTATGGATTGTTACTTTTCCCACTTACATGATGCTATGTATCGTTCTTTACGAAAATGTAGCTTTTTGTCCCTTTCGAGTAATCTGCATTTTGTACATTGTGAGTTCTCAAAGTGTAGATGCACATTGATTGGGGTAGTTGCACATTAACATTTGAGAAGAAAGAGTTTGAGAAACGAATTTGATCTTGCAGTTTAAAACTACATGCTTCTTGATTTTGTTTCTATCTGAGCCAATGCATGATTTCATATTAACAATCAGCATCCTGCTACTTGGTCTACTTCTTTGCTCCAAAGTGATCATTTCGTGGGTTATCTGTTAGTTCCTCTTTCTTCTTGTGCAACTGTTCTGTTTAAACAGCTACATATATATAGTCTTGGGCTCTTATTTCTTCTCGTATGATTGCTATATTGAAAAATATTTTTTTTTCTCCTTACTTTGCAGGTTCTGCCTCCACTCTGTGCGGAGCTCCGAAATATGGTGATGCAACCAATGATTCTGCCCATGGTTCTGACCATAGCTGAGTCGCAGGTAATATAGCTTGTGTTGTTCGGATATGAAAACTTGGAATATTTGCTTTCGTTCCTCAAATGCAAACTTCAAAACTATCCTGGATATGCAAGGTTTGAGATACCATTGATGGATATAGAAGCGGCTACTTCAATTAGTTGCTGTAGAATGCCTAAATGTAAAGGTTCTTGGATATTCTCTCTTTATAGGCTTTTGAGCTTATTACTGGCCTTAAAATCCAGAGTATTCTTGCTGAGTGCATCAGAGAAAGGTCCAGTATAAGTGTAATTGCAGATAGGATGTCGTGTCCTTTATGTGAAGCTCCTAGTGATCAATAGGCTCAGCTAGATAAGACGGGAAAAGAAGCCACTCTATCGGCTTTACTAGTAGGTAGTGGATGGTTTTTGTAGCTCAAAATTCAGTACAGATTTATTCATATCACGAAAACATACTCAACTGAATCTACTATTTTGTCCCAATTGGATGGCGTGGGTTACGCAAGTCCTCACACGCTGATGCAGTAGCAGTTAAACCTCATTCATTCATATCATTCTCAGTTATTTCTGTAAACAACGGTTTTAGCTGCCTCCCAGCTTCAGCTTCAGCATTGGTAATGATATTGATATTTCGTCTTCTAGCGTTTGCACTTATTGGTTAGATAGTGTATGCATTCAAACCCTTCTAAAGTGATTTTCTCTCACCTCTTCTCACCTAGTGCGGCTACTTATACGGAAAAATAGCTGTGTATGTATTTTATCCTTTTTAGATTTTTGTCACACTACCTTAGACCCTACATTTCCTTGCCATTTGTTTCAGTAACATGTTTCTTAGTTGCCTAATATTCCATTTCAGGAAGTAAATCATGGTGAGGATATAGCCTGATCACATAATCCAGGTGTTCGGCAACGTTTTTTTTTTTTTGTGTGCCTAACGTTATTTCCCACTTCTTGGGCTGGAAGCTTGAAATAGTAGAAGCGATTATTGTGGCATTCCTTTTCCATCTAACTCAATGTTTGCCGCTCCCCTAAAATTGTATTCTTTGTACTCTTTTCTTTGTCCTAATTAGTGTTAATAGTCTTACTTCCAAAGCTTTTCTAAAGCTTATCTTTAGCATCGACACTTTTAATTATCTCATCCACAAGGACTTGTCATCCGCAGTTATAACAACCATTTACTTATTTGTTGTTGTTAGTATGTTAATTGTAATTCATATTTCAGGATAATAACTTGTAATATTTTATACAAAATGCCACATCCCTCTTGGGCCTTGGCTACAAGATTATAGGTCTGTAGATTGGGACGAGTGTTATATGTGGACCGGTAAAAGAACAAACTAGTCAATAGCAGCTAGTGTTATACAAAGTGCATAAATTTTGAACTTCTATCACCTGTGGGCTTTCTCTTTCCCTCTAATATATGGAGTAACATATATTATCAATTTAAAAAATATTGTAACCGTTGGATTATGTTTTTTGGTTCCCTGTGCATTTGTGTTTTTCTGTAAAGATGATCATGCACGTGAGTTTACATGCTTGAATTATGTGCTTAACTTTGCGAATGCATAAGTGCACATCTGCCCACACAGCAGTTCCTGTCTGCATATACATGCATATGAGTTAAAGCTTATTTCCATCATGTGGTATTTGTTATGTATCCCCGAATCCCTGATAAATATGCTATATTTCTTGAAAAACATCGGCGCATAATTATTTACATCATTACACATCAGTACATTACTAGTTATTGAATATTTTTCGAAGTTCTATATTTGCTTCTATTTTGTTCACCTCTGAGATTTTGTGCATCATGTTTTGAGCAATTGGGTTCATTTGCCGGTGCTTTATGACAGTAATAGTAGTCAATTGATTGTCAAGGAAGTTTTCATTTTCTTTTCATGAAAAAATGGCTTATTTACTTGCTCTTCTATTTATATTCATGTACTTGTTTTCTGTGATATGTAAGTAAATTGTGTGCATGCTATTGTAGCTGGATTTTTAAAAATATCCTCTGTAAGTGGATGCTCTTTGCTTGATATTATTGGTTGATGCTTTTATGTGTCGCAGGATAAAAATGATTTTGAGCTATCAACACTCCCATCGCTTGTTCCAGTCCTGAGTACTGCTGCAGGCGAGACACTACTGCTACTTGTGAAGCATGCAGAGCTTATTATCAACAAGGTAATTTAATGCAGTGCCGAATCTCTTGCCGATGAATTTGTTGCAACTGCACAAGAACTTGTTACTGCTACCTATTTCTTACCTCTCTTGATATTTTCATCCTTTGCTTTAGTTTTCTGTACTCATTCCTTCATGTTCATTTAAATGTTTTTCCCTACATCCCAGAAAAAAGCGATTCTTTAAAAGTCAAAAATTTTTAATACTAGTCTTTTATTTATTTCCTTTAATTTGCGCTAAAACAACACACACACACAGTTAATGTATGAGGTTCCATCTCAAAACCAATTGTCAATGAGAGGAGAAGCGCAGGGCCTTTATTAATTGAATGCAAGACTTATTTTTACCCAATGTGGGTTTACAATCTCAACACGCCTCCTCACGCATAGCCGGAGTACTTGGTTTACTCGTGGACTCATTGATCGGGTGGCGCAGAATAAATCATTGTGGGCCGGAATACTTGGCTCGTGGGTAGAGTCTGCTCTAATATCATGTTAAAGTCCGAGGTTCCATCTCAAAACCAATTGGCAGTGGCAGGAGTAGTACAAGGATCCTTATTTATTGAATGCAAGACTTGTTTTTACCTGATGCGGATTTACAATCTCAACACACACATGTACATATATATATATATATATGTGTATATATATATATATATATATATATATAGGTAGCTGCCCAAATGAGCACCATATCTTAATTGCGAACTTGCGAACCACCATGAACCATGAAATTTCACATTTAAGAGACTCTGTAAACCATAAAATATCAATTGTGAACCATAAAAGATGTGAACCATGAATGTGAACCCCATGAAATATAATTGTGAGCCATGAATAAAATTTCAACTGCGATTCACAGTGGTTTGCAATTAAGAGGTGGTTCGCAGCCGAACATCTCCCTATATATATCTATCTATATATATATACTAGTTAGAGACATGTGCAATCCACATGTTGTTCGCCATGTATCTTTGATATATGCATGAATTCACTCAAGAAAAAAACTTTATCTTATACTTCAATGACAAGAATAACATTAGTTTTTCAACTTTCATTTGAAATATTTATATCAAATTTGAGTAGAGATGAATTTTCGAATCTTTAGTATTTATCTCTAACTTCTCTATTCTGATAACTTAGTTCTTGATTTTGAGGTTTACTTTGTTACTGCTTTTGCTTTTGACTATTTTTCTTTAATTTGTTAAGTTTGCTTGGATTGGAATTCATCATCTTCGACATGTATTAGATGTTTTATTATTCTCTCTAATAGGACCTTAAATCAAAATTGATATGCTCTTCCTTTACTCCCCCATTTTTGGATTTACCATACTTAATTGAAGCAACAATGCTGTTCTTTAAACTTTCATACTGATTTATAGTTAATCTTTTTGTCAGAATTTGTTTCTTTTTTTAATTAGACATGTCTTATATTTTACGAAGTCATATTTGTTTTGCTATCTTTTAAGTACGTGTTTCTCCGTATATCAAACTAAGTTAGTGGGTGACTTACTCTTATAAATGGAACCATTAATGTTATTTAAAAATTAGTTCTCCTATATATCTTGTACTTGTATTTTATAAGTAAGCTATCAGAACCACCCTTTGATGGAGTAAAAAAGAAAGAATGATGCTGCATTTTGATCGATACCTATGTACATATTACTCCCTCCGTCCCAGAATAGATGACCTTTTAGAAACTAAAAATTGTCCCACAATAGTTGACCTTTTAGGATTTTTAGGTTTTTTTAAAACCATATTTTCCTAATTTACCCTCCTATTCTCCCAACTACCCATAACCATTATTTATATTTATTTCTTTTACTATCAATAAAGAGATATTATTTAATAAGGGTGGATTTGTCAATATATATTACTGCTTAATAAGTGTGCACAAGTCTAAAAGGTCATCTAATCCGGGACGGAGGGAGTAACATTTATGACTTGTTTGTACATTTAGCATTTTTTTCGTGCATTGGTACATGATTGATATATTTTTGATTGTGTTTTTTTCCCTTCATTTTTGTGCTTTGATGTATGACAAAATATTCCAATATCTGTATTTAACAAGAAGGGAAGAAAAATGAGAGACACTCATAACATAGTTTCCCTTGAATGTCACTGATTGAGATTTTAAAACGGTATAACGATTTAAAAAAGGAAAAGTGTTGGAACGTACTTATATTTTCTCACCAATACAAAATACCATTAAGTGTAGATATATTTTTTACCTCTTTGAACATACTGATCTTGAATAAAGAGTGATATCCTGACTTTGGATTAGCCAAATCAATATTTGATTGACCTTGAGTATGCATCTTTAAATCTATGCTTCCATTTCATCAACTTATTGTTACATTTAGATGATTCATGATAGTAAATTTTTCCAGACTTCACAAAGCTTAATATCAGAACTGTATTTAATAGGATAAAAATTAACTTTGTTAACTGGCGTCTTTTGAGAAGGAACAAAGAGAGCAATAAACATTCTCTGAAAGCTTCCTCCAATCAATACATTGTTATTAGAACATGTGATTTCATTTGTTTGTTTTTTAAAGTAATTTTCCATTCTCAAAGATGATTTTAGTCAAGTGAAATGGATCATTTATTTTAAGTAGCAAACATTAATATGCAGATCTTCTAGGAAATTGGCATTTGATCACTTGATTTAAAAATGAATCCCTTTTGGGTAACTCGTAAAATTTTTACATTTTCTCAAACAGCAGCTTAAATTATGAATTTATGCAGTGATACATTCTCTTGAACATTAAATAGATACACGACCAAAATGGGTTTGTTGCATTTATGTTAATTGATATGTTGGCATGAATGATTTAAAATAGAATTTTTTTAAAAAAAATATTATGTAATCCCTCACCAGATTACTTAATTTCATTTATCATAAAGTTGAACTTTCTTTGAAGTTAAAAGTTTCATATTTTGTAAATTTTTTATTCATAATGTTTCTTTTATCCTAGTTAATGTGAACATTAATTTAGATTATCCCAAATAGTAGACTTTCTGACAATTTAAAAGTTTTCAAAATAATTTAGGATTTCATAGATTTTAGTTATTTTCAGCTGTTAAACATCAATTAAAATCTTCCTAAATTAGGTACCCCAAAATTATCCCCAACGGGTGGGGGGGGGGGGGAAGTAGG
>JAOTQG010159184.1:0-18187 GCA_025631175.1 Iris virginica
CCGCCAACCACCACTAACCACCGCCAACCACTACTCATACCCAAATTTCAAATCCAAATTTTAAAACCCAGATTTTATTCAATCTTTCATATCCAAGAATAAAATAAATATTTAAATAAAAAATTTATTTACTGCATCTCATATTTTGAACAGTACGAACTATTACTCTGTCCAACGAATTATAAAATTCCTTTTACGAAGGGAAAAGGGAGTCCGCATCTCTCCTAAAGCCAACTCCCCACCTTCTTCTCAGTTCTCAGTAATTCTCTCTCTCTCTCACACCTAAATTGGGATATCTTTTCTTTTCTTAGACCTCTCCGCTCCCCCATCCCCACCCTCACCCCTACCCTGACTGCTTCTTCTTCACTACCAAATCCTCAAGTTCAGATCAACTTACCTTTCACCCTAAATTTCTACTCTCGATTCCCAATTTCTAATTCCTTTGCATAAAATTCTTCCAACTTCACTTCACTTCTCAAGTTCCCCAATTCCTATCAGTTTTTTTCTTCTTTTTTTTTTTTTTGCGGAATTAGGGTTTCTATTTGGTTAGGGTTTAATTGAGGGATGGCTAGTGTTGGCGGGGAAGATGAGGAATATGAGAGTGATCCGGAGCAGGCCAAGTTGTCTTTGACTATGCGGCGGAGGGAAGCCAGTGATGATGAGGACGACAACGACCAGGAGGAAGAGGCTGAGGTGCTTCCCCCTGGCCCCAGGACCAGTACCAGAGGAATTGATTCTTCTAGGGTTTCTGATTGCGATTCCGATGGCCAAGGCGCTGCCGCCGACTATGATGACGAAGATTCTGATTACTACGAGGAGGATGAGGAGGAAATTGTTGAAGAAGAGTACTATGAAGTGAGCGGAGGAAGACACGCTGATGGGAAGCCAATGGCTGCTGGCATGGAGGTGAATAATAATATTAATAATAATGAGGGACAAGTGGAGGAGGATGCTATTTCTAGAGGGGATGAGAAATTGGGCGGGGTGCCTACTGAGGGTGGTGGTGAGTATTACAACGTGGAGGAGGATGAGGAGCAATTCGAAGACAATGCTAGCGGCGGAAAGGTGCAGGACGAAAAGAAGGAGAATGAGCCTTTTGCTGTGCCCACTGCTGGGGCATTTTACATGCATGACGATCGTCTTCGAGACAGTGCTGGTGGTGGCGGCGGTCGTCACGGGTACTTTCACTAGTTTTTGTATCTTTATTACTTTTCTTACAATTGGTTGAATTGATAGGTAAACAAAGTAGGAGAATTAGATTTTTTTTCTTAAAGAACAATAACATTAGACTTATAGATTATGCACTTACTTGATGCCCTGATACTTTATGGTTTCTACTCTAGCTGTAGGTGTTTCTTTCTACTTATACTGATTACCTTGAGTGCACAAATAACTGATATGTAATACCAATTTATCTGCAATCCTCTCCTATGTCCATGTTAGGTTGAGCAATCGCAGAAACCTTTTTATTCTTCCTGCATCTTGTTGTCATCCAAAGGCTGAGATAATGTATTGAAGTATCATCTAAATGTCATCTAAAATATATTCTTTCCCATCCACCATCTATTGCTTCTTTGCATGTGGTGTATTTGAATTAAGTACAAAGTTTGATACTTGCCGCAAGATAACATCCTCTTTGTATATACATCAATGCGATAGTTAAATTTTTTTTCTGGTTATCTTGCATTTTTTATGTCAGTAGATCATACGTTGATCCTTATTCATTCGGTCTTTCATAACCAAATGTGATGACTACTGCAACTAAAACCATGATTATGTATTCGCAACTTATTTTTGGAAATCGATACTCGAAACAGCTGTAAGCACTTATTGGGCTATGAACCTGAAATAGGAAGATGTATCAACTACCAGTAAAAAGTAAGCTAGATTGGGGACTTGGGACTTGGGAGACAAATATGACCATGCTTAGGACAGGAAAGAGATTCAATATTACCACTGCAACTCCAGTATGGTGCCAAAAGTGAAGCTTAAATTAAATAGTTGCATCATTTACAAATCAGCCAGTAGCTTAGGTGGCTGATAATAGAACATATACTTGGTCAACTGCACTTAACTTAGTACTCCCTCAATCCCAAAACGAGTGTCCACGTTCATTAATGAAAAGTCAACCCAAGGCATTATCAAATTACTACTTAAACATATATTTATTGTATTTCAGATTCTAAAATTCCAATCATTGTAGGAAATTAGTTAAACTATCAAAAACATTTTTTTCCCTAAATTCGCAACTTCATTTCAATTTTCATTAAAAATGATAAAGAATGATTAAGTTGACAAAAAGAAGTCAAAACAGGACAGTCATTGTGGGACGTAGGGAGTATTTAACATATTAAGAGCCTCAATGGGATTGTGTTTCTTAAGAATTGCGCTGCTCAACTCAACTCATCCTTTATCCCAATTACTTGAGGTTGACTGCATGAATTGTTTTCTGCCATTCAATCTATCCAATGCCAAGTCATCACTTATGTCTAGGATGGATGTTCATTAGACTAGAGATTCTCCCTCCTCCTGTACTTGGGCTTGCATTGCTACTAATTATTTATTATTTTCATTCTGCAACTATTGTAAAGAAACACTGTCAGGTATTTTGTTTTGGGGAGTAGGATATGCGTTTATGTCTACATTCAAGCTTTTATCCCGTATGGTATTCTTGTCTACTGTTGTAGTTTAGTCTACAGTTAAAAATCATATCTGTCTCGCTTTCCTTGGTATTTCTTGAAATTGCTGGATCTACATGACCTTTCTTTACCTTTCGATAGTAAGCAATATAGAACATTGAATATTTAAATTTCAGTTTATATGATGTTTAGGCGAACATTTGGTGGAAGGAAGTTGTGGGAGTCAAAAGATGATAGAAAATGGGGGCATGACAAGTTTGAGGAGATGACTATGCAGGAAAGGCATTATGAAGAGGTGAAAGATGCTGATTTCTGCTTCTGAATGATGACCTTGCTTTCAATTACGATTTCATTTCCTCCCTAATGTTTTCTGGTTCTTATAAATGACATCATATATTTGTCAGGGTCGTAGGGCATCGAGGGGACGTAATCGAGGTCGCGGTAGAAGTAGAGGTGAAGAACGTGGATTTTCACGGGGAAGCAGGCCTAAGCCGTTCAACAATAGCAATCAGAACAATGTGCCAAAGGCTGTTAGAGGCAGAGGTCCTAGACGGTATCAACCTACTTTCAAGAATAACAGTGAAGCTCCTATGCAAAACAGACAGTGAGTAGAGATTGTTAAGATTTATGGCTGTCTACGATTTTTTTTTTCCCAGTGTGATCTGTTTGGTAATCTAATAGTTTTGTTCTTGATTTACTAGACCCGGAAAGTCAGCTGAGAAATCTTCACATGCTAGTTCTGGAAGAGCACCTGTGACCCAATCTAGTTTAGAATCTGCTCCAGTTCCAGCTAGGAACAATGTATTTGCATCAAGCTTGAGTTCTGCATCTCCACCGTTTTATCCTTCCGGCTCTTCCAACAAAGAAATCAACTTGACACAGAAAAGGGATCAAGCTGGACCAATTAACCGGAACCTGCGCCCGTCTGTTATGCGGGAGAGCTTTACGATGCAGCAATCCAACACCATGGGAGGAAAGAATGTTACAGATTCTACAGTCATGGACAGGCTTCATATTAACGATTCAGTCTCCTCCTTTGCTGGGAAGCCTCTAACCAACATGTCTTTACCAATTTCTGGTCCCCCATTCATCAATTCTACTCAACCTCCTCAGTCCAGAGTTCAGGGTAGAGGTTCAACTCCAATGGGGCAAATGGCCTACCAGCCAACTGGGCCACCTCATAACCAAGTGAATAGAGTTTCTTCTACCCAGAATCACGGTTATCAGCGTTCCCCTGCTCAGAACCGGCTTCAACCTTCCATGCAATCTTCTAATCAGCAGTTGGGAAAGCGTCCGGGGGTTGGATCTCAAGCTTCTTCTCCACCGAAAGCAGCTCTTTCAATACATTCTCTTGATTCAGCGGAATCAGAATCTGCCGTTGAATCAAGTAATTCCAAGACTGCGTTGGTTGGAAAAGGAAAAGGCAGTATTCAGGGCAGTGGAAGGGGCTCTTTCCCCTATGCTGGGGCTCAGGTCATAGGGGCCGCTGGGAACATTGGTGGTGGTCATGGTGAACAAAACTTCCCTTTTTTGCCAGGTATAGCTACCGGTTCATGTTTTCACTCTCAGTATTAGCTGCATGTTTCTAATATCAATCTGGGTATACATTTATTAATCTTCTTGTTGGTGGATTAAACTGCAGTTATGCAATTTGGTGGCCAACATCCTGGTGGTATTGGAGTTCCTGCTGTTGGCATGGCCTTCCCTGGATATGTTGCTCAACCAAATGGGTTAGGGAATTCAGAGATGACATGGTATTTAATCATATTTTTAACTTCTAGTGTTTTATTGATATAAATCTACATGTTGTTGGCAATTGCATTGATGGCTAAATCTTCTGCACTCTGTGGAGTTTATGATGATAGCATTGAATGGGTCAAATGACATTAATGAAAACTCGTGAATCAAATACCCCCCAAAGAGATTATGATTGGATCATCTTATGAGTTTTAGTGGAACGGTAATGCCAAGGAGTTCCGATCCCAAATTAGTTGTATTAACTTTTTGGAGTTAATTAAACTTAATTCTGGATGAAACGGACATAAATTTACTTAAACAATACAAGACTCAGTGTAATTTTAGCGTACTTCATTAAAGAATGTTCCCAAAGTTCACTGAAATGACCTTCAAAGAGTCGACAGAGGACACTTAGGATTGGAGAGAGTAATGTTTAAAGGACTGGGCCAAGGTTTACTTTTCTTTGCTTCTGGAAGGCATGGTCTTGCGGAATCTGATTTGAGGTTAATCACCCTTTTTGGCTAGTGGCTGGACCGCTGGAGATACTGAGGTCCAGGAAAGAAGGTTGCTTAAAAGAGTGTCAATAGTGAGTTTTTTATAGGAAAACATGGGTGGGCATATTTTAGAGGTTGGTTGTTAGATGTGAGGGGTTTGTTTTTATATGCTTTGGGTTTGTACAAGTGCATAGAGATAGAGGTTGGGCAGATATTGTACGAAAGCAAAGAGTCATGATAAGTGTGAAGGAGAGAAAATGTGTTTATGTGGCAATGGGAGATGGTATCGGCTGAATTTTTTCTCTTTTTCGGTATATTTGATTTTTGATTCACAGGACTATCCTTGGGTTGATTCTTAGCGTTGTTTAGTTTATTTATGATTTTGGTGCATTGACTTTAGCTATCGTTTTGCCAACAATTTATGTGCTTTTTGAACCTTAAATAGAGTTGCCTATGTCTGTATATCTGGTGCTGCTTTTTCGTTGCTTTATTGATTTTCTTACGGTTGGGTTTTATGTGTATACTTCAAGTGTGCAGGTTTTTGCCTGGTACATAGTTCCCCTTGTCCTTTCTTAACATCCGCTAGTTCTTTGTTTATAAGAAGCAATAACGTGATTATTGAGGATAAAACAATACATTCTTATAATTTCTCGCATCAGGTTATATAACCTAGCATGCTTCGTGCTATTTATTATTGATTTATTTATCTAGGCAATGTATAAGTTATCATGTGTATCTTGTTTGGAGTATTAATGATGACAACCACTGCATTCAGGTTACCGGTTTTGGCGGGTGCTGCAGGGGCTTTAGGGGCCACTTATTGTTCACCATATCTCACAGTTGATGGTTCTTATCATGCTCGGCCGGCTGGGCAGACATCTTCCTTGCCCACTGCTGTAAGGTCTGTGTAATGGTTCTCCGTAATCTGGTGTATTGTTATTGTTAAGAGCTTATCCGCTTTTGTGACTGGAATTGTCATGTACAGTGTATTGTCCAACTTGACTATGCCCCTCCCCTATGGAATCTGTGTTATGGTTCTCCGTAATCTGGTGTACTGAATTGGAAGGGATAGTAAGGTGTATATGGAGAAATCTGCATGGTCTCTATAACCGACGCTATCTAAGAATCTTCCAATTATTTTATTATTTCTGTCACCTTTTTACGTTGGTTGATATGACAGTTGAAGCGTTGATGTATGGCCTTTCTCGATATTTTCTTAATTCACCTAACATAGTTACAGTAAGAAGAGTAAAATGAAAAGGTGCAGGCAAGTCTAATCTGTAGGGTGCTCTGCTCCTGGTTTTTTGAGATGCATGCCATTAAGCTCTTATTTTATGGTTGAGAAGCGCGTGATATTAAAGGCCTAAAGTGGTATCCCTGGAGGCACAGACCATCTTTATCCTTGAACAAACAGTATACTGCTGTCTTTCATCCTATCATCAATTTTTTTAAATTCACTTTTTTTAATTGGGTTTTTTCTTGGGAGAAGGGGGGGGGGGAGGTAAGCAGGGAAATTAGCTCATTGGGGGAGTACAGTAGTAATCAGATGCAAATAATCACTATTTTGTTACCAGTTCTGAGAAGCTAAAGGGGACTAATGTGTGCCTTCTAAAAGAATTATATCATTAAATTTCATCAAAGTTGTTTGAAAGTAGGTACAAAGTAATATGCTACGACTTATTCCGGTTATCTCTCTGTAAATTGTAATGAATTAGCTCATATAAAACATTCTTTGGTTTATTGAATTTATTTATCTGATAGTTTTATTTTGTATTGTTTCCAGTAAAGAAAATAATATCAATAAACTTGGTAGTGAATTGAAGCCTTCACAGAGACCTGGTAAGTCATTGTTGGCCATTTGGTCTTGATTGGTTTTAATTGGCTAAACTTTGTACTGGCACCATATGATTATTATCTGTCATGAAATGTTACCTTCCCATGATTATGCAGAGCCTGCAAATGAGGAGCTTGGACAGCGGCAAAACAAACCTCGCAGGCAAGTTCATATTTATTGACTGTGTGTGGTCAATTTTGTATCATTCGCTCCTTCATACTTTCTTTCGCACAATGTTTTGTTAACCTTCTTGTTTGAAACTTTGCAAACAGATATACAGAAATGAAGTTTGACCAGTGAAGTACTTAGGTGAAACCTATCAACTGATAAAGATCAAAGTTTCCAGCTAAACTCCTGCATCAGTTCCGTGGCCTGAAAATTTGAGTAGTGCTTTTGGTGCTGCAGGCCTTCTTCAGGCCCTTTGTGATCTCCGGTGTTTGTTCTGGAGCACTTTGGGCAGCTATTTAGTCCCATATATTCTAAGGTAATGATCATCTATGCTGGCTTGTCCTTATCGATTCTTATAGAAAGAAAATGTATATACTCTTTTATTTTAAGTTTTTGGCATTGACTGCTATCTTGCCTTTTTGAACTTTAGAACTAACAGACGTTTGTGTGTGCGCGTTGGGTTTGGGGAGGGGGGGTGGGTGGGTTGTTGGGCTTTGTGTTGGATGCATGTTGTAAAAAAATGTCTGAATTAACTTATAAGCTCCAAGGCTTTGTCTTGTACTGAAAAGTCGAACTTGTGGTTATATTCTGTTTTAGAGAAGTGATCATCTACAGCGAAGTTGTTAGTAGAATTAACTCTGTACACTCAAGAATGTGGATGCAAAATGGGTTCGAACCTTATTGAGTGTCCATTATTATTTTAGTTAGTATATGATTCAGGTAGTTGCTATCTAATACCATTAGATGTGCTTGTACGTCTTGCATCGTGAATAGATAGCTGGTGATTGCAAACACCAAAACCATCAAATTTTGAACGCCATGTTATTACCCAAACAATTGTTGATTTTAGTGGTCAATGAAGTTGGGTTAGCACGTCTCAACCAGATGCGGACACCTACAGTCTTTCTGGTGTCTTAGTTGCCATGCACAGTGTTTAATGTTCATACCTTGAGAATATCGTAAATCAAGAGCTTGCATACAAACTCTACTAGATTCTTGATTCATTTACCATTACCATCTTGCTGAAAACACATTCTGTGCGTTTGGACGGTAGATTTTTTTGTTGTGGTTTTGGAGAATTTTGGCTTCTGAAAAAGTAGGATTTTTTTCACTGTTCGACAAGATTTTTGTGTCCCTAAATTAGCCTTACTGCAATTGCAATATTTCCACATTGCCCTCGATATGACCCCACTGTGGCAGTGATGACGGATGCCTTCTGTCATGTAGGCCTGACAAAGCTACATCCCTCCCATCCCCTATCTTCGTCTCATACAAGTTTTGGAATTACCCATCAGTGCAAACACATTCCCTTTATTCTTCCCCTTCTCTTATCCAAACCACCAGTGCCATCCAAAGATTTTCCAGTACTCTCTCTCAAACACAACCCGATTTATTCTTCCCCTTCTCTTTATCCAATCCACCAGTGCCATCAAAATATTTCAGCACCCTTCCACAAAACCCAACTTCGAATCAGTTCCGTTTGTATTAGAATCCCGAAAGAACCCTTCTTTGGCTGATTCCTATCAATCTTCCCCGATTCAAACCCTACTACTACACCTACTAAACTCCGATGGACTAGAGCTCCTACCTCTTGGCATCGAGGACGACGATGTAGACCTCGTGGCACGCGGTGGCGGATCCATGATGGAGATTATGGATCTGGATGCTTGGATGCAGGAGGTGGCGGTGATCTTGCCGCCGGCGCCGCCATGATCTTTCAGCCGGAGGTTGACATCGTTTCTTTTTTTCTGCGGTGAATGTGAGTGATGGATAGACGTGAGAGTGGAGGTGGGCATCGGTTTTTCTTTTTCTGCTCTACCAAGAAAAAGATGATAGTGGTGAGAGATGGCAACGTAGGGGAAGGCCCGTGTATGTGATGGCGACCTTACGGCGGGTGTAGCCCACCAAAATTATTTTCAATTTAAAAACATGGGTTCGAAAAGTTGTAGGTTACTAGGTATTTGAATATAGAGGTAGTGGTAAAATAGTAGGTGTGTAAGATAAATTTTGATTTTTGGTTTTGAAAACTAAGGTAGTGAACAAGAATGAAAAATAAGAGCGACGGAAATCGTAAAAACCTACCTGGCGAACTCGCCCATTCTGGTGTGCATTGTTATTGTTCTTTTTACTATAGGTGCTGTTATTTACCAGAGATTCTCAGCTCTTACTTTTCAAACAGGTATGTGTACAAAACACCTGCTCATGCTGCGTTCAGTGAGAGAAAAATATTGCAGCCTGACAGGTGGCAGAACTTTGTTCGAATTTGCGGTAGGATTACTCATAAGAGAGACAAAGACCCTGAAAAGTTATTGTTGTTTTCAGGACTTCGCTGACTATTGGATTTATTATCATTTCAGGTTTATTTTGGCTTGTTTTCTTTACTTTTGTGAAGCTTGTGAAAGTTTACCGTGGCTGTTGCTTAAAATTACTTGGGAAATGTGGAAAAGAACAAAAGGGTTATTGTGCAGCTGCTGTCTGCTTAATGAAGTAGATTATCTCTCCTAACTGGTGTATTTTTGGGTATTCTATTCGTCTCTGGTGGCATTACCTCCCCCAGCGGTTGACATAAGAGGATGGGTTGCGTTCCTGGAAAGTTTCTTATTATTCAGCTGCAGTACTTTCTATTTTTACTCGGCTCTTTTGGCGGAGAATATGTTTGAAAAGACTAATGGTTTATTTTGGCACACTATGTAAGTTAATGTATGTGGCAAATCCCTGCGAGCTCTTATTATAAGACAGTAAAGCGAATAATGACTGCTTTGTGGTGCTTCCTCCTTTTCGTTTGGAGTCAAAGTGATCAATATGCTTTTCCGTTCGCAAGTTATAAATGTTTTCCTTGCCTGCTTGTGAATGATGAACATGAGTAGATTGTCGAGAAATATAATAGATATATCAACCCTCATCTTAATTTGTGGATTTAGTTGACCTTATTTTGCTTGTCTCCAATTTCTTCACAGTAGGGTTTGGAGCAATCAAGAAAGAAAATGAAAATGAACAAAAGAAATATTCCTTCTATTTCGATTTAATTGTTCTCGATAGTGATATGTTGCGAGAGTTTTATGTCGTTTTTAGGATAATTAAAACGAAATGGATGGAGTACTTTATATGATGGGAAAAGTCCTATTTTTTTTTTTGTTATAAAATACAGTAGTGTAAAGGCCCGAACAGAGTGGCAGTGTCCAATTACCAATGTTAATTTTTATTTATTTATTTTTGTTTGTGACGTTAGATAATGAGAATTGGGAGGGTGGGGTTTTGATTCCGAAGTCGTATTGATGATTAGTGGGTTACATTAAATGATCCTGACAGCAGCAGCAGCAGTTGCAATTTTTATTGGATTGATTCGGTCCGAGGGAACCACCAACACTATGAAATGGAATCGTTATGGGCATATTCAGGTCAAACTTGCAGCAGCAGCAGCATTGGCTGGAATTATTTTGAATTTTAATATATATATATTATTTTATTTTAATTGTTTCAAAAAATGACATTTATTTTTATAACATGTTATTATAAACGATTAAAACGAAACAAAATTTTAATTTTGATTCTTTAGGTAATGGATCCTAATGTTACATCTTGTGTGTAGCCTGTAGGATTTGTCTATCCTCTTTCTTCATTTGTAAAACAGTTCGGTGCAATAATTTATCATATAATAATATAATATAAAATAATATGCTCCTTAATTGTTATGGGTTGCCTTATTTTAAAGTAAGAAATTAGAGTTCTTTTTTCTTTCATTTGTTTGTGGCAATTTTTTCGATATTTCGTATTTGGAAAATGACATTAACCTGGAAACAAATACACCCCGGAGGCCAGTTGGTATTATAGACGCATACGCGTCTAGTGCATTAGACGCCCTTATCCAAAAAAATTGTAATACACGTATTTGGGATCTACTGAATAATTAATTTGAGTAACAAATTAAATAATACAGTAATTAATGTGATATGTATATTCTTTTTATTGTATTCCATGCTCTTTCAAATCGCAGTAATTACGGGATTTATTTTTTCCCGTAAATCAAGGCACCTACTTATAACAAATTTAATTATAAAAGAATCTCACTCATTTTTAAATAGATTAATATATCAAGCATCTAGGTTAAGAAAGATTATATATATAACCATCATACTCTTTTTCATATACATCATACTCTTTCATATACTCAGCATACTTTTTTTTTATATTATACATAATTTTTAATATATAATCATTATAATTTTTTTCATATACGTCATACTCTTTTTCATAGTATACATAATTTTTTTTAATTTACGTTAAAATGCTTATATGCATATGACCATCATAATCTTTTTCATATACATTATACTCTTTCGAATACTCAGCATACTCTTTTTTATATTATACATATTCTTTTTTTAATTCATGTGCATATGTTTATTTTTTATAATTAATTTGGGTAATAAACTAATTAATGCAGTAATTAATGTGATATGTATACTCTTTTTATTGTATTCCATGCTCTTTCAAATCACATTAATTACGGGATTTATTCTCTCACCGAAAATCAATGCAGAAATTAATGGATGATTTTTGGGTTAACAAAAAACCCCAAATCTTTTTCATATACATCATACTTTTTCGCATACTCTTTTTCATAGTACAAATATTTTTTTTAATTTACGTTAAAATGTTTATATACATATGACCATCACAATCTTTTTCATATACATTATACTCTTTCGAATACTCAGCATACTATTTTTCATATTATACATAATCGTTTTTTAATTCATGTGCATATGTTTATTTTTTATAATTTATTTGGGTAACAAACTAATTAATACAATAATTAATGTGATATGTATGCTATTTTTATTGTATTCCATGCTCTTTTAAATCACATTAATTATTAGATTTATTCTCTCATCAAAAATTAAGGCAGAAATTAATGGACGATTTTGAGTTAACAAAACCCCAAATCTTACTCTCGACTATCACTTGCTTTTTATGGAGATTAAAATACAGAGGCGTTAATTTGCACCCTGGAGGCCGGAGCTCTCTCTCTCTCTGGGGTCATAAGTCAAAAACACAGTTGACACGGATTGGTCTCCACGTGCTATTTTACTCGTTCATTTTTCAGACATCTTCTCCTCCTCCTTTCCTTTGGCCTGAACACACACACACCGAAAACGCACTAATTTATAGAAAACGCGCGCCCAGACAGAGAGTGTACTAGTAGTAGTAGAAGCAAGCAGCTTCATTTGTTTTCTCCCACACTAGAAACAGGTCGTCCCAAAACTCATACCGAGACCGAGAGAGTAATTAATTAAGCTGAAACTGTGCGTGTGTGTCGGTACAATCGAAGTCCGTCTCATTTCTGCACTGCAGCTCCGGCCAAAGATCCTTATCAGATCAGATCCACCTTTTCGTTTAGCTAGCTCCCCTTCATCATACTGACATCACTTTACCCTCTTCTTGGAATCGCGTCTTTCCTTCAATCCCATCAATCTTGTAAGTTCAATCAATATTATTCCTTCCCTCCATGTAGTGGCTCTTTTGCTAATCTGTATGGACTTACTTCTGTTTCAATACTCAAATGTCAACCAATATATAGCGCATTTTCAGTATTGCTAGCAAGCCAGATGATCGTTTATTTCTTTATTTTATATGTGGGTCCTCAAAAAGATTGAATCTTGCGGTGCTGTTTTCTCTGTAGGATTGTAGAGCTTACAAGAGTTAAGACGTTTCTGAAGCAAAGCAGTCATCAGTACTGTATAGTTATACCCTATAATTCAATTCATTCTTGCATTTATACAGTGGTGACATATAGTTTGAAATTATTGTACACAATGGTTTACATCAGCTACTGCCAATCGTAGTCTGGTTGATGATTACTTATGGAGGAAGGGAATAATAGATTAGATTTGCAAAGGAGTTTGGGGAAACTGTCGACAGCCCGGCCAAGTACCGGGACTTTGAAGTCCACATTGTCTGGCAGGTCGACTCCTAGAGGTTCTCCTTCATTTCGGAGATTGAGCTCTAGTCGGACACCACGTAGAGATGGCAGGACCAACCCATTCTCTGCTCATTGGTTTCGAAGCAACCGCATTGTGCTTTGGTTGCTTTTGATCACTCTTTGGGCTTATGCTGGATTTTATGTGCAGTCGAGGTGGGCCCATGGGGATAATAGGGAGGGGATCTTTGGTGGAAGTTTGCCGGAGGGTGAAAGTTCTAAATCAGAACATACTCCTAGGAGGGATTTGAGTACGAGTAATGACTTACTGACAGATAAGGTTCAAATTAGTGCTAATCAGACCAACATGAAGAATGCGAGTGTGATTTTGGCAGAAAAAGAGCGAGGTGTTTTACAGCCTGGCATTCCTATGAAAAAGAAGAGCAAAAGATCCGGACGCCGTAAGACACGTGGTAAGCAGAAAAGGGCAGCACCGACTATTGTTCATAGTGATACTGAGATTCAGGAAGAGGAAATTCCTATGAAAAATAGTTCTTACGGGCTTCTCGTCGGTCCGTTTGGGTCTGTAGAGGATACAGTCTTAGAATGGAGCCCTGAGAAGCGATCGGGAACCTGTGATAGGAAGGGTCAGTTTTCCCGCCTTGTTTGGTCTAGAAAATTTGTCTTGATATTCCATGAGCTTTCAATGACTGGAGCTCCAATCTCAATGATGGAGTTGGCAACAGAACTTTTGAGCTGTGGAGCCACGGTTTCTGCTGTAGTTCTTAATAAAAGAGGTGGGTTGATGCCAGAGCTTGAGAGAAGAGGAATAAAAGTGCTCGAGGACAAAGATAAGGTCAGCTTCAAAACTGCCATGAAGGCAGACCGTGTTATTGCTGGATCAGCAGTCTGCGCATCATGGATAGGTGAGATTTCTCATAGTCTATTCATATTGGTATTTAAGCTCTAATTCCTTGAATCTTCGAAGGAAGTGGGAGGGCCTTTATATCTGTGTGCATAATGTTCATAAAAGTTAATTATTAAACTGTGGTACATATTGATTGTATGTTATTCAATTACGATGGCATTACTATTTAAGATTAACTATTTGGACAATGATATGAACATTATGACTCTGTATCCTTTTGTTGAGGGTTTATCTAGTCAAAAATCAGATGATGAGGCTCTGCAAGATGTGCCACATTAGCTTACTAACGTGAAATGCTTGCATTGTTTGCTAATGACAACGAATGTATGTAGCAACATTGCGAGATGTTGAGCATTTGTAACTTTTAGGCAGCTGCTTTTCAAAACGTCTGGGGTTGCATTATATGTTAAGGCTTGGTTACCATACTCCTTGTTAAGAATTCATTTCTCTAATTATTGAAAATATTTACTTTGTTTGTTCTGATGCTTTTATTTTGGCCAAGATGCAAATTGAGATCCTGTATTTCAGTCCAATGGAGGTCCTGAAGAACATTTTTTATTCAAGTACCTTTATGGATGGATGCTAGAGATTCTACCACTTACTGTTGCTTGCATTGAACATAATTAAAATGTGGCATCATCATCACCTTGTGTATAATGAAAAGAAGGATACTCTGCAATCTACATAATGGAAAGAGTTAAATCGTTAATATGCATCTGAGTCAGGTACTTGAATAATGAATATGTTCAGTTCAGGACCTATATTTGGTTGCGTTGAAACTCAAAGGAATGGGTATATACTTGAGGGCATCATTTCACATTTTGACCTTGTTAATTTACATACGTATTCTTATCACCTCAGAGCAATATCTTGAGCATTCTGTTGCTGGATCACGTAATCTTGTTTGGTGGATCATGGAGAACCGGAGGGAGTACTTCAATCGTTCAAAGCTTGTTCTAAATCGCGTGAAAATGTTGATTTTCCTGTCTGAATCACAGTCTAAGCAATGGCTGGCTTGGTGTGCAGAAGAAAATATTCAGTTGAAGCCCGAGTCCGCACTGGTTCCTCTTTCTGTTAACGATGAACTGGCTTTTGTAGCCGGCATTGGTTGTTCTCTGAATACTCCTGCGTTTAGTACTACAAAGATGCTTGGGAAAAGGCAGATGTTGAGAAACTCAGTGAGAGAACAGATGGGATTGACAGACAGGGACATGCTTGTGATGTCTTTAAGCAGTATAAACCCTGGAAAGGGCCATTTTTTGCTTCTTCAATCAGTACGCTTGATGATTAATCGAGAAGCTTCTGTTAATGATTTTGTAATTGGGGACTCGGTAAAAGTAGAGGACTATCATTCGAGGACTTTGCTTCAAAATGGAAATCAACTTGGTGAAGAAAAGCAGGAACAGGTTCTCAAGATTCTTATTGGCTCAGTTGGATCGAAAAGTAATAAGGTGCCCTACGTGAAGGCAATTTTGGGGTTTTTATCTCATCATTCAAATTTGTCAAAGTCAGTGCTTTGGACTCCAGCAACAACTCGAGTTGCATCTCTTTATGCTGCAGCAGATGTTTATGTTATAAACTCCCAGGTGAGAGTCATTCCTATTTTTATTTTATTTTTTTAAATTGCTTTTGAGTTGATGGTTCTGGCTAACTGTTACATGGGCCAGCAATGGCTCCTACATTATCTAGGAAAATGGCCTTGCATATCATGCAGGTATGTGCCTAACGATGGGTTGACTCACATCTATTTGGATGTCTCTGAATGTGATGCTAGCTAGTATTTGTGGTCTTTCAGCAAAATCACGAATTTGTTCTATTGCATTTTTGAACTTTTCTTCTGAATTATTCTATGATATGTCTGAGACTTTGCTGATATATACCTTTTACAGGGTCTTGGAGAAACATTTGGAAGAGTAACAATTGAAGCGATGGCATTTGGTCTTCCGGTAAATCTATCAACTTTTTACTTTCTCATTTACTATAGCAGTAGGTTGATCCTTCAAGGTGCTGTTGGCAGTGTAAATTGTCTATCTTGTGGTTATCAATATATTGTCAGGACATATTTTGCATGATGAAACAGTATTCTGAAGAATCTGAACCACCAGGAAATTCATGGAATTGTATAGAATCTAACTTGTACCACAAGTTAAGATTTTAAGGCAAATAATATGACTAAAGTAAGATGCTAAAAATGGAGTTTCACAGCAGATTGCTGCAAGATCATCTAGTGGGGAGAGCATTGACATTGCGATGGGCTGGAAAACATTATTGCTTGAAAACTGAGTTCTTAGGCCACGATGATAGTTTTGGCATGGCCTTTTGCATTTCAAAAATGTTTTTGCTGCAGGTTCTTGGAACAGATGCGGGAGGCACAAAGGAGATTGTGGAGCACAATGTTACTGGTCTACTACATCCTGTTGGCCGTCAAGGTACACATGTTCTTTCCAAGAATCTTCAGTATTTACTTGAAAACCCATCAGCGAGGCAGCAAATGGGGATCAAGGGAAGAGAAAAGGTGAAGAAGATATACTTGAAGAAGCACATGTACAAGTTATTTGGTGAGGCTCTCTACAATTCCATGAAAATTAAGTAATATCGATCACTACAGGTTAGTTTTCAACCAATTTTTTTTTAATAGACGAGGAATTTTATGAGATTGCAGTGAGTACTGAAATTTCTACTCGGCCCATATGATCTGATTGGATCAAGTCTGGACAATTTATAATGTGTTCTTTGATGTTGCGGCTTGGAACATTGAAAATATAATCTAGTATTTTTCTGATTATACGAGGTGCTGTCAGCTCTTGTTTTTTAAATACAGAGGTGACTTGTAATTTGCATTACTGAGCAAAATGCTTACTTTTGCCTAACAATGGTTGTAGCAAAAATGGATGTAGTATTTTTTGATACATATGTGACTAGTGTAATTTCATCTCAGCCCATTTTTTGATACGTATGTGATGCTTTATGAAGCTTACTTTGGTTGACTTAAACCCATTGTGATATCATGGGCTGTGGTCTGTTTATAGCTATCAGTCATATATGTTCTTCTATTTGGATGGTGGTGTTTAGCTGGCCCAGCCCATTCTTTCGCAGCCTCTGGGCCTAAACCAACTGAAGAAGTATGTGCTGATTACTCTTTCTGCTGCTAAACTTGTAATAAGACAGCAGAAGAATCGGAAATTTAAGAATGATTCAAACTTGTTGCTTTGAGACAGGCGTGACCTAGGTCTTTTATTTGTTGTAGGAGTAGTTTATTATTCCATCACGTCAAGCAGGCTTTGCAAATTTTTAGAACTGTGGTTCATGACTCGGTAAACTGATTAGTTGAACATAATATTTATTTGTGCACAACTTGTTAAATTGATCAGTTATTCATATGGTTTTCAAATGCGTAATCATTTGTAAAGTATTATGGCGAGTTGACTGCCCGAACTATCCGTATTGACAAAAAGGGACATTTCCGAAAACAGCAGGTTAGCATCTTCGATTTCTTAAGTTACTGAAACTTTGGTCAACTTGTATGTTGACATTCTCTAACATCCGGTCGGAGGAGAAAGGGCCTGAATTGATTTCTGAACAGTTTAACTGGTTAAGTTGTCAGCAATCTCAACCCTTTAGTTTCTATTGGCCTGCAAAGAATTATTGACCCAATATCGAGGGAGGGGAATGAGGGTCGTTCACCATTGGCAAGCCAAATTCCGTTTGCGTCAGAGACGTGCATAAAACATTCCAATGTTTTTGTTTAATGGCTAATTTGTTGGAAAGGAGAAATTTGCCAGTCGCTATTCTCCTTGTAAGAATCAACGTCATTTTCTGTTCACACGGCACGGAACAGCTTACTTTGTAAAGTCTACTCCCATGTTATAATCAGCCACCAACGAATAGGTATTTCCTAGTATTATTCCTTTATTTTTCCCATTTTATGTATTGTTTGTTAGGTTAGTTACTGTTTGTGTTTTTGTTGAGTTGGATTTTTTTTTTTTGTCAATTGTCCTACTAATTGTCCAATCGTATCCTATTAAAAATTGTCAAATTTTTTTTTAATGAAAAACTGTCCCATCAATATCTTACCATATCAATTTTTTGATTGGGTAATGGTAATGAATATCATTACCACGATAATGCCGTTACCATATCGAAGTGAGGGCAATTTGATAATTTCATTCTCTCCGTTTCACAATAGTTGATCTTTAGAATGAAGCACAAAAATTAAGATTTGCTTAAGTATCTTCTAGGGAGCGGCTATTTACAAAGCACACAAGTACTAAGTACGTATAATACACAAAATTTTATGATAAAAATAATCTTTACTAAAAAGTTTTTTATATCCTTAAAAAAACAACAACAATATTAGTAACTTCTTAAATACTTAATATAATACACAAACATACAATATAAATAAATCTATTTTCTACAATCTTTTCGAAATTTAGGGATTTAGCCCCCTTCTGAAGTGCTATTTTT
>JAOTQG010159295.1:2772-18186 GCA_025631175.1 Iris virginica
TCTTACTCTTTTGTACATTCTAAATGCTCGCTGCTTCCCTCTGCCCAAGTCATATGTTGTGTTGGTTTTGTCGCGGCGACAATTCTTTGCTTGTTTACTTGTGTCGTCTTCCAAATGTCAATATTTTGGTTACCCGTGACGGAAATGAAACAAATTTTTATCCCCTGCTCATCATATTCTGGAGGTTTTTAAAATGAGTCCTGTTAGAATTAAGTTGACATGCTCCATAATATTATGAATAATACGGCCTTAATTATATTTGATAACAAATTTGTAAGAGTACAATATAGTTATTATGCATATATCCTCAGCTTTAGTTCCATTTTTCTCGGTCAGATAGACACTGTCAATGTGGACTAGAGGATCGACTTTTGTTCTGATGTAGGAAGTATGACTGTACTTATAGTCTTATAAATATGTTTCGGTGTTGTAATATTTCCTTTGAAGATTTAGGCACTCTAAACAGAGAGTGTGTGTGTGTGTGTGTGTGATAAAGTGAACTCCATATGGAGCTGGAAAAGTGAGATATACAAGCTGCTCTTGTTGTTGGCAGTGTTGATGACTGTTTTTAGTCTGTAAGTCTGAAATTACTAACAAATTCATCATTAAATCTCTTTAGCAGCAGGATAACCTGTTGCTGACATTTTCCAAAATTCTTAACGTTGGGCGGGAAAAATTTCAGGGCAATATCTACAAGCTGAGGTTGATGGAGGGTTAGGGCGTGACGTGCTAGAGTTTTTGGTAAAAGGAGATGTAGTTGTTTATCGTTGTATGGCGACAAAAGTGACCTATATCTACCCTTTCACCACGGCCTTGGGGGATTCAAAGGGACAAGAAGAAAGGATGAAAAAGATTGTGGACCAATTAGGGTGGGAAGCTCCGAGTCTCAGTTCCATGGAATAGTGTTCCTCTTCATGATACTACGTAGTAGTTGCAAGTATAATATATCTATTCTTTGCTTTTGTATTTTGTTCATGTTTTTGAGGCATCAAATACACTTGAAAGATTTGCTGACAATGTGTCTTCAGTTGACACTTCCATCACCAATGTACCAGAAAAGTAGCAGAAGCTTAAGAGTACCTCCGGCTCCTATATATGAAGATCAATATCATTTCTAGGGGATTTATGTTTATTTGATCAACCAAGAAATACGTTTGTAATATTCAAAAAGATGGTTGACTTTGAGAGAGAGAGAGAGAGAGAGAGAGTATTGGGAGCTTGTACATAACCAAAAGCAAAACCTTGTACGCCAACAATGGCTGACGAGCAAAAGTGTTGCTTAATTATCCAAAGGCAGAATTTGGTCTCCAATGCATCACGTCACACCTGAGATTTATTTATGTACTACCTTCCTTCATGTCATGTCATGTTTACAAGTCATACTAGGCTACCTTCATTGTCAATGGTTTGTTTCCGACGACCGAGGAAGGCAGAGGTATACATCTGTACGTTAGCCCAAGATCTTTATTAAGTGTTTATACAGCTAGTTTATTCTCAATGTGGAATATTATCTCAATACTGTATACATAAAGTAGTCCATTTTTTTCTGTTATGATCCTACCTTCTAATCAGTTTTAAGAAATTATGATAATTTAAAAATAAATAGAATATTTTTATCTTCCTTGCGATGATCCTGAAACTAAAATTAAGATGCTTTGATTTTCTAGTGTTTGTTATAAAATTTACAAACATTTATGCAGCTAATACATTTGTTATAAATCCTTAAACACGTACGACATGGCGAGGTGCAACGATTTGCTTTATTTCGGTTTATATAAAACATCACGAGTTGAACCATAGTCTATTGATTTCCAAAATTTGAAATCAAACTAAACCCCTAACATTTGAAAATTTATGGTTCGTTTCGTTTCGGTTCGATTAAATGGTTTATAAAATATCTTTTACAAATTTTCATACTCATATTTTTTGCTAAATAAATGTACTGAACTCAAGTTAACATCAATTTTATACCTTGCTTTTAAGAACTTACATAAATATAATTTTAAAGTTTAAATTACAAGGTTTGAAAAAAATTATCTGCCTACAAATGAACATATATAAATATAAATTAATTATATTATAACGAATATAATTGTTTAAAATTTAATTTTTACATGATTTGGTTTGATTGTATGAAGCTAACGACCGAATCAGACTACATGACCACATAAATTATATCATTATCATGTTTATAATTATTATATGCATTTCATATTCATATTATATATACAATTTATAATCTTTATGTATATTTGGGGAAAAATGGGCACTCACAGTAAGGAATGTCTAGGCGCTCGATATAATTTACGTTTATAGTGACCTCACTAACAGTTATCTCATTAATTATACTACTTATACTCCCTAATTCCATGCCCCCTATCAAACAACTACTTGAGCTACTAGGATGATGGGTTGATAAACTCAAATACTCGTTACCTTAATTTTCACAAAAAACTGGATTAAAATTTATTTTGGGATCCGAAAATTTTGCAGATTATCATCCTAAAAACATTCTTGCACAAAGGGCATAAACACGTCCTTTGTTAAGAAATTGTTTTTCAAAATTCAAATATTTTATTCTATCGCACACTATTAATTATATGCTGATAACATTTATTTATTTCATTTTGATTTTTGATGATAAACTGCATATGTTTTATTTTAAGGTATCAATTGGCTGTCACACAAACTGCATTTTATATAAGACACTAGAATTATATATATATATATATAATATATAATTAATTATGTATATGTGAATTTTATATTTGAAAAATCTATAGAATAATCATCAAGCATATCATTGAAAAAATCCAAATATTTGAAGCTACAATTGGGTATTAAAGATTTGCATGGGGTTAATATAACTTTATCTATACAATGTTGATGAAAAAAAAAATTTAATTTGCATCGTTGATTTGAGATTCCTTTGATCACATTTTCTCCAATTTTTTTAATCAAACATTTTAAAATTGTGTATGAAATTTAGATATGAACCTTATATTTAAAACTGAAAAGGAATATTTTAATATTAACTAAAGATTAAAAAAAAAAAAAAAGATGTTTGAAGCGTCAGTTGAACCACAAATAGAAGAGTATCTCTTTCATTAACAGTTACTCCTGCAACTGGTATACTAATCTTTTTCCTGTTTTGATTCAATTTGGAGAAATTTGAGAAAGCAAAGTTTCAAACCAGAGAAAATTCAATTTCTTTTTGGAAAGATCTCAACTTTTTCATTGGGCGAGGCAAAGGATCGCACCTTCTTGATGGAATAGTCATCACCCTCTCCTTTCTTGATTTCTCTCTCTCTCTCTCTCTCTCTCTCTCTCACACACACACACACACACACAGAGTCTGACTGAGAGAAGCAGAATGGTACAGTTGCCTGACAAGTTAAAGAGCTTAGTGAACAACAGATGGCTGGTGTTTGTGGCTTCAATGTGGGTTCAATCATGTTCTGGGATTGGGTATTTGTTTGGGAGTTTATCCCCTGTGATAAAGAGCAGGATGGGGTACAATCAAAGACAGGTGGCTATGTTGGGTGTGGCCAAAGATCTTGGGGATGCAATTGGCTTCATTGCTGGGAGCTTGTGTGAAGTCTTGCCCATTTGGGCCGTGCTCTTCATAGGTGTGGTTCAGAATTTTGTTGGCTATGGTCTGGTTTGGCTAACTGTCTCTCGTGTCTTGCCCACTTTCCCTCTCTGGCTGGTCAGTTTTCTCTCTAAATAAATGTTCTTTTAATGACAATAATTGTGCTAATGAGTGATGCGACTGTTCAAATTAATGATCAAAACTTGGGACCATTTGTACTGATGATATTAATCCCCAAAACCATGGAGAGGACAACTTGGATTTGCCTGTATGTGCGATATGAGTAACTGGTGAAAGTTCGTGGTTCTTGTAAGTTTTGATCACTAAGTTCATGTTTGAATCCTCATTAACTGTGAGGGCCAAGATGTAATCTTGGTTTATCAGCATGTTTGATTTGGTTTGGTTTCCCTTCCCATGGGGCAGTGGTTTGGTTGGATGTCAATGGATGACAATCCTCTCTATCCTCTCTGTACAATTGAATTTACTGGCTATTCTAATGCAAGTCTCTTTCTACATATCTAGTTAGCTCTTTGCGTAGCATAAGGTTGGGCTACTCTAAACAGTGTCATCAACTAGGCATATTAGAGAAGAAGCTACAAAGAGACACAAAGAGATCTTGTTAGAAACAATATATTCGTGATGCAGGAAATTGGAGCCTACAGTTAAGGTTACTGGCAAGCTTGTCTATTTACACTTGCTGCAGTTCTAGTTATATAACATAGAGTTTCAGTTCATTATCCTAAACATAATTAAGATTATCCTGCTGCTTTAGCTTGAGCATTGATTTGTTTTCAACTATGCAAATAAGCTCAGACATTGATATATACATATATATATGTATATATTTCTCTTTGATCATAATTCATATCCAACATTTGAGAACTACGTTCGATGCTTGAGAGCTATTACTTCATCAAACTACTTGACTTGTTTTGTTTAGCATAAAAGGGTAATATGCTCAATAAATGACCCATTTTATGACATATAGAAAGGAAAGATGATCTGGAGAGTGGGACGGTATGACTAGTATGCATGAAGCTTGTGTAGACATAAGTTGTTTAACTCTGAAATTATTAATCGAATGTGACTGCCTACAACATCTTTTTGGCATCAGATGTATTTCAACATAGAAAATTCTACATGTATATGATATGCTCGTGTATGTGTTGTTCATCCTCACTGGTAACTTTTCCTATTATGTTCACCATTATATTACTAAATCGTCAACTTGCATTCTATTTGCAGCTTTGCATTTTAATCTTTGTGGGAACAAATGGCGAGACCTACTTCAATACAGGAGCTCTAGTTTCCGGTGTGCAGAACTTTCCTAAAAGTCGTGGTCCAGTTGTAGGGATACTAAAAGGATTTGCCGGACTGAGTGGAGCAATTTTAACCCAAGTTTATACTATGATCAATATTCCTGATCAAGCGTCACTCATATTTATGGTTGCAGTTGGGCCATCAGTTATTATCACTGCCCTCATGTTCATAGTTAGACCTGTGGGTGGTCACAGACAGGCTAGAGAATCTGATAATTCAAGCTTTATGGTTATCTACAGTATTTGCCTTGTCCTAGCAGCTTACATGTTGGGGGTTTTGGTGGTTGAGGATCTATTCAATTTAAACCAAACTATTCTCACAATACTCACAATTTTGCTGGTCATTCTCGTACTCCTTCCAGCTATAATTCCCATTATGTTGGTGGCCGAACCGAGATTGCAAACAGAGGAAAGCCTCCTCCAAGAGGCTGAGAAACAAGAGTCAAATAAATTTGATCAAGTTGGGAACAACGAGGTCATTTTCAGTGAAGTGGAAGATGAAAAGACATCAGAGGTGGACTTGCTTTCAGCTTTAGAAAGGCAAAAAAGAATGGCTCATTTGCAAGCCAAGCTCTTCCAAGCAGCGGCAGAAGGAGCAGTGAGGATCAAGCGAAGAAAGGGCCCACGCAGAGGAGAGGATTTCACATTACTGCAGGCATTAGTAAAGGCAGATTTTTTGCTCATGTTTTTCTCCCTTGTACTGGCTTCAGGTTCAGGTCTGACAGTAATTGATAATTTGGGTCAGATGTGTCAATCTCTGGGTTATGAAAATCCGCACATATTTGTCTCAATGATTAGCATCTGGAACTTTCTTGGTCGTGTTGGTGGCGGATATTTCTCTGAGGTTATCGTAAGGTTTGTGATTTATCTACTTTTAAATCATAATAATAACAATAGTAAAAAAAAATGAAAAATAACAATAGTAATTTTGTCTGATGGGAGGGTTGTTTGAGAAGGGATGATTACTCATAACATAGTATGTCTGATTTCTCTTTTTATTTTCATTCAGAAATTATGCTTACCCAAGACCAGTAGCAATGGCTGTGGTTCAAGTCATAATGGCAATTGCGCTCTTCTTTTATGCTATGGGTTGGCCCGGGTCAATCTACATCGTCTCTGTGCTGATAGGACTTGGCTACGGAGCCCATTGGGCAATTGTCCCGGCTGCAGCCTCAGAGCTGTTTGGTTTAAAAAGCTTCGGAGCCTTGTATAATTTCCTTACACTTGCAAGCCCAGCAGGTTCTCTAATCTTCTCTGGTGTCATTGCTAGTGGCATATATGACTATGAAGCAAAGAAGCAAAGCACTTTACCTAGCAGACTGCTTCTAAAAGACGACACGCTCTCTTGTTATGGCACCATATGCTACTCCATCACTTGTGGTATCTTATCAGGTCTTTGCGTCATTGCAGTTCTCCTGAGTTTGATTGTTGTTTATCGGACCAAGAGGGTTTACGCACAACTCTATGGCAACTCTCGCAACTGAAGATGTAGAAGGGCATTTGCAGATATTTTTATTAATGTATTTCCTCAAAAGTCAAAAGCAAAATCACATTGATTTGCAGTTTAGTTTGAAATTAAGGCCAGAAGATTTCTGGGATTTGTGTACAGGATAAAGTTTTTCTCTCTCGGTTGTGAGTGATTGAATAGTTTACCTTCTCCAAACTGCTGCACGTAGGAGGATCAGATGATCGTGTCGTGCTTTTTGTAATCTGTGTTTGTATTACATTCCCTATATGTTCCAGTAATGCAAAGTGCATGTATATTCTTTTTCATTCAGAAGCACTTTCTGGTGGTACATACTACATCTTGAGCAAAAGTTATATCTGAATGCCTAATGGTTTATACCAAGTCTTGAGCTACTTGAAAGAACTAACTGCAACAGTGGTGCAGCTCAGTCCCCTTGAGAGAAGGTATCAATTTTGAGATGGCTAATGAACTGGCACATGCCTCTCACTTGTAGCCAGCCTATATAGGATTCATATTTCCCCAGTGTGAACATTTTAACCCCTTGGATTATCAAAATCCAACTTTCTTAAAAATGTAATCTACCTCATTAATCCATTTGGTTTGACTAACTCCAAAATAATGACTCATATACCAAATGGCGTTCATGCATCACATGTAGACAAGGCTATTTAAAAGATAGTTGTGCATGCGTTACGTTTAGACCAAACTACTTTAAATGACAAGCACACAGTTTCGTAAAACAGTTTGCGATGTGGGCCCACTTAAACATCACCGATGATTTCTATGTCCTCATCTTTTCTTTTACTTTTCCACAAAATTTTTTCTTTAAAAAATACATTTTAGATTTATTCATTTTGGTTAACCAAGATATAAAAAATCTGATCATACATGAAAAATATTTAAGGGGCAGTTACAAACTCAGCAGTGAAGCACCATGCTGGTCAAATATTTGAAATGTGAATATAATTTGAGTAGGGAAAGTACAACACATATAATGCATAGACAAATTCCATTTCTCTGATGTAAAATAAGATAAGTACTGTGTTGCATGGCCACTTGAAAGAGTCACAAACTACAGTAGACATACCAGAAGGTAAGTCAAAGTTGACAAGGTGCAAGTACACTGTGAAATATTTTCCCTCCAACATCTAATAGTACTAAAAATTAGTGAAAATTCAATGTTTGTGACAGCCTTGATTAACTTCAACAGTGAATATTTTTCTAAATAATCCTGGGTGAAAATGGCATTTGGAGAACACACATTTACAACATTACTTTTTGTTGTGTAATTCAAAAATTAAAGCCAAGCATACAATAATTTTTTTAAATCAAAAACTCTAGAATAGTTGAGATAAAAATGGAAAAATAGTAATTTATTCATGTTTTCTTGGAATTTTTTTTATTATAATTAAATTTTCCCAAATTGGAAAAAAAATTCAAAATTTTGGCTTTTATAACCACGGTTAAAAGTTAACCATGGATAGGGTTTTAACCCAATATAAAAAGTACAAGGTTATGGTAAACAAAAATACTTTATATACAAGGAATACAATATGCAGCCTTTTTATTTTATTTATCAATATACAGAATTTTCTCAGATTTTGCTACTGTAAAATAGTGCTTAGGGTTTGTGGAAATTCTTGGAAAGCTGGTGTCTTCTGTTGAATCAGGGAGCTGCAAGGAGCGAATTCCTCAGGGCCGAAGAAATTCCTCAGTGGGCATCTCTTCGGTTCCTTAGGGAAGCCAGAATTCTCACTTTTTTTGGGTAATTTTCTTTTCATTTTATCTCCATATCTCGATATCTGTAAATATATGTATACCTGATTTCATATCTATACAATGTGTGTGATTTTTGCTTGGTTTGGTATGTGATAGCTTAATTTGCTTTTTCTGGAATATTCTTTTGTTTATGATTGGAAGCTTTCAATGTGTTTAAGACGAATTTTTACTGGCTTTGATTACTTTGATAATGAATTATAAGCTGTTGTTGATCTATACATATACAATTTTGTTCAATGGACTCTATCTATGGTTAATTTGAAGTAGTTTTGTTCTTTTGCCCATCCCTGTGTTTAATTTTATGGGTATTGCTAATCTGCTCATTTTTCTTCAGTTGAAGTTTTTGATTACTAGAGTACAATTAGGGAGAATAGAGCTAGAGTTTATTGATTTTTAGTTTGCATTGATTTCCATGTGATTACTTGGAATGGGTATGATCTATGAAGGACGAATGAATCTAGGGTTGAAACGAATTTCTTTTCATACTTGTTACCGCCAATTTAACTACTTTTTTGAAAATCCGGTAATCTTGTTGGTTCAATTCCGTTATTGGCTTGTTGAGTATTTGTACGTTAGCCCGTTAGAAATATCTGGAGTCGTTTGATAAAAAGCTGTGATTTATCGTGTGGTTGGAATAGGATTTGTCGTTGTGCTTTCCGTTATCATTTATTACCTTACTTTATGGCGTTAACTCTGTGTCGTATTCGAATAATTGTCATACTCTTTTTTTTTATTAATTAATTTCCTTTTGTTGAGAGTATTTATATCTGCTTATGTAATTACAAGTTGCCTCTGATTTTGATGGTGCTGCAACTTGGCGTTAACTCTGTGTCGTATTCAAATAATTGTGTTCTTGCTTGTAGATTCTTTATGTGGGATTGGATCATTTTAGGGTTTTAACATGACTTCACAAACGTGTTTACTTTAAATGTGAATCATTTTGAGCTGTAATAGACCGTTTTGTTCAATATTTTCATTTCTTTTAATATGAAGCAGAATAGTAATTTTTTCGTTTCCTTGTATTCTTGTTCATGATCCAATGTTATTGGGGCAGGGTACATGCGGTGGTATGGGTATAAGTATAAGACCGTATAAGTACGTGTCACGAAATCAGACTATCAAATGTTCATCTATTTTCTCAGAATAAACTGTGTTTAGTCTGGGCACTTTAGTAAATAGGGTAAAGCAAATTTCTGTGCTACAGGTGAGTTGTACCATACGCTTGATAGAAGCTTTTTCAATGAGAAGTGTCTGACCAATACCATTCAGGCAGTTCAGGGTATCATAGTGTATATGCTAATGATACGTCATCAGTTTTCAGGTTCAAGTGTCGGTGGACTGTACATTTTGTAATATGATAAGTAGGGTTAGAGTTTTGATGTTTCTATTTTTTGTTAATATTTCTTTTTTGATGTTTCTATTTTTTGTTGATATTTCTTTCTCCAAAAAGTCAAATGGATCATAGATGTGATGCTTGAGCTTTAAATTTCAACTACGTAGTAATAATCATGAATATAAGTTTCTTGAGATCTGGTGTCATGGCATTCTTTCCGTAACAGGTTTTGCTGTGTTTCCCGTCAGCTTGTTATACGACAATCTTGATATGCTCATGAATATTTGGAAGTTGGAATCGGTTTTAAGAAATGTATTTATTATGCGTATGCTCTTTGTGTCATTATTGTCCTCCATGGCTGAAATACATTCTTAAATTGCATTTGTTGTCTTTGTGTATCAGGGTTCTGTGCTTAATTCAGAAGGAAATAGAAGGGGATAAGCATTGGTTTGCATGAAAAAAAAGACACTGTCAAGATGGAATGTAATAAAGATGACGCTCTCAGAGCCAAAGAAATAGCGGAGACAAAACTAACACAGAAAGACATCGTGGGAGCGCAAAAATTTGCCAAAAAAGCTCATAACCTGTTTCCTGATCTTGAGGGTCTTTCTCAGTTTGAAGCAACTCTTGATGTGTATGTTGCTGCAGAGAAAAAGATTAATGGGGATGTAGATTGGTACGGGGTTCTTGGTGTGGATCCTCTAGCTGATGATGAAACAATTAGAAAAAATTACAGGAAACTTGCTCTCATTCTTCACCCGGACAAAAACAAGTCAACTGGTGCTGATGGGGCTTTTAAACTCGTCTCCGAGGCATGGAGTATGCTGTCCGATAAGGCTAGGAAAATTGCATATGACCAGAAACGGAACTTTAGAGCCACAGTACAGAAAGTTGTGCTTCAAAATTCATCAGTGCCAACTGGCAAGAATGGTTTTCATTCCAGTGCAATGAACCATCACAAGACTGCTAGCACTCCTCAGCCAGCTAATGTGTTTCCTCGTCCATCTAAGCCCAATACTTTCTGGACTTCATGTGTTAGATGTCATATGCACTATGAATATCTAAGAGATTACATCAACCAGCAACTTCTCTGCCCCAGTTGTAAACATCCTTTTTTAGCCATCGAGATGCCGGTTCCAAACCGTATGCAGCAACAAAATCTGAACCTTCATGGTGGAGTTGGTGCAGCCGGTGCGAGTGTTCAGCGTGGTACATCCTCTAAATCGGGCACTGTGAGAAATAATGAGAAGTTGAAGAGAGGCCGTCCAGCAGATGCCCCACCCGAGATCAATCGTAAAACTCCAGCTCCGGGATCCTCTTCCCATAACGATAGTGAGTCAGTGAAAAAGAGGCGCATGGGTGAACATAAGTGGAATGGTAATAGAAAAAACACCCCGTACCAAATGGCGACAGGACATGCAGGAAGTGCGGGTGTCTATGAGAAGCCAAATAGCATTCGGGAATTATCTGTTCCGGAAACTCGAATTATGTTGATGACAAAAGCCAGGTCTGTAATCATCAAGAAGCTGAATGAATTGAATTTAGCTGAGAAGATTGAAAAGGAGAAGGCAGTTGCTGCTGCAGTTGATAGGGAAAAAGCCGCAGTCAGTAGTATGAAAAAGGAAGGAGAAACAAATGCTTCGTCTGTGAACAATAAGAACCCAGTTCAGTCCAAACAGTCTTTGAAGCCTGCTGTAGACATGGATTTGGATACAGCACCCACTGAAATCATGTCGATGAGCGTTCCTGATCCAGATTTTCATGACTTTGACCGGGATAGGACAGAGAAATCATTTGGTGAAAACCAGGTTTGGGCTGCTTATGATAACGACGATGGGATGCCTCGCTTTTATGCTCTGATACATACGGTGTTATCGAAAAGACCCTTCAAGGTGCGAATCAGTTGGCTGAATTCTAAGAGCAATGCTGAACTGGGTCCAATGAATTGGATTGCTTCGGGATTTCCTAAAACTAGTGGAGAGTTTCGTGTCGGAAAGCGTGAGGTCAATGGCACAATTAATGCTTTCTCGCACAAGGTGAAATGGACCAAAGGCAAGAAGGGGGTTATTCAAGTTTTTCCTGCCAAGGGAGATGTGTGGGCTCTATACAGCAACTGGTCCCCTGATTGGAATGAGCATACTGCGGATGAAGTAGTACACAAATATGAGATGGTGGAAATACTTGAAGACTACACTGAGGAGCAAGGCGTAACTGTTACTCCTCTGGTTAAGGTTGCTGGTTTCAAGTCGGTGTTTCATCAACATTTGGATGTGAGAGAAGCTCGGAAGATTCCGAGAGAGGAGATGTTTCGTTTTTCTCATCAGGTTCCCTCATATTTGCTGACTGGTCAGGAAGCTCAAAATGTTCCCATAGGTTCTCGGGAGCTAGATCCTGCAGCTTTGCCTTCGGAACTACTTCAGGTCATAGCAGAAGACAAGGTAGTGGAGAATGTTGAAAATGCTAAGGAAGAGTCGCATGCATCAGAAACTTCTAAAAGAACTGAGGGCAAAAGGTTAATTACATATGCTAGGAAAAATGTGGCAAGGAATGCAAAAGAAGCCAAAGGAAACAACGGGCCAGGAAGTAAAAATGAATCATAGGAAGAAACTGGAGTGGTGAGTTGGGTTCTGGGTCATTTTTGAAGCTGTGAAGAAGATCCCAGTTTTGGACACAGCTGTGTCCTGGATTGGAGGATTTTTGGAGTGTTATTGTAGGTGGAAGCCTAACAGGTCAATTTTTGTCAAGCTTATCTTACTGTTCTCGACCCTGTAAGAATCTTTTGAACTTTTTCCCCCCTTTTTTATATACACAGAGAAATAGTCTTATCAAGGACTAACTTTTTCATTAGTCGACAAACTTATGTGCCCAGGACCTAATAGAGTCCGTGGTATACTTTCAATGCTTTAGTTGATCTTCATACATTAATCTCAAAATTCACCCTTCATATGCGTACCTTTATGTTTTGCAAAGTGCGTACATATATATATATATATATGTATATATATATATATGTATATATATGTACGTTCAAGATTTTTTTGTTCTTGAATGGTGCATGTGGATTTGTTATTGAAATATTAATACTAGTATATTGGTCATCGTCTGAGTTTCATTTTGAGACTGTATGCTTTTTGTTCATGGGTATAATTTAACGTTTCGTAGTTTTTACTTTGTAAAATACTCCTAACATTCCCCAAAACTGATCTTTATCTGAAAGAATGAGAGATTCCATCTAGATAGCTTCTCTATCTAAGCATGATTGTAAGGTTGACTATGGTTTTGTGGATAGATCATCATTATTAGTCTCTGTCCTTGCGAAGTTGGGGTTCTTGTTTGTTTGAACTAGGTTTGATGTTTTTTGATTTGTGAAAGAAAAGAGGAACCAATTTGGTTCCAGCAGATGGACACTACTACTATATGCATACCCTGTTGGCAGCTATAATATACTGCAAATGCCTGTATGTATAAGCTTGTCTTTCTAAGTAGCAAGGACTGCGCAAAGTCTAAGAGACTTTGTGCATATATTCTAATAGTAGTCATATGACCTCTTGCATGTTGGATATAGTTGACATTCTTGTTGATTTGAAGTTGCTGGAAGTTATAGATAGGATTTTTGCCAATACGAACTGAAGGATGCTTATGTTTTCAGATTAAAAAACAATGGAGCCCATATGGTTCCTGCAGTAGAAAGACCTATTCCTTGATATGCTAGTAGGGTTTGCCACCACGAGCTGACCATTGCTCGGTGCCCATTTTCTCCAGGAAGTCACCATTTAAGTCGATAGAAGATTTCCCTTTTTCTCTTACTCTTTGGAGAATCATGCATGGAATATGCAAATTGTCCATGAGTGCATTCCGTAGTTCATTCAGGAAATTATAGAAGTCTTGCATTATTGTACTTTATTTTCTCCATGAGGACCATGACTAAGAGGCCGAGCTGCTGGACATTCCCGAGTTGGATAAGAGATGATACTATCTGGTAAAAGATTAAGTGCTAACATATTGAAAGTCTCGGAGTGATTTTTCTGTAAATCACAAGCTGGTGTCAGTCAAATTAGTGTTAAATGCACACGTCTTGATCTTCTTCTTTTTTTCCTTGGTTGAAAAGTTGAAATATAGACAGTTCAACTAGGAACTTTATTAGGGAAATAATGAAACTTTGCCTTTTTGTTGCTGTTGTTTCGAGAAGTGAACTGACAAATCGGGCTACTTTTTATTTGCACAAGAACTGTATCACGGGTGTTTGTTGAATTGAAATATTTCAGATTTGGCTTGAGTTTGATTTCAATAAACTTTGTTGGACTCTATTCTTAAGCTTTAGGTGAATTGGATTATGACATCCATTTTGGAGACGGATGGCAATTTTGTGGACAAGGGATTGTTCTGAATGAATCGAAGTGACTATTAGCAACCAGTTAACTTGATCAGGGAATGCTGAATCCCCTCCCTCATTTAGGATATAACAGGTAATGAGGCGTTTATGGTGATTTTAGGATGATGGTTGGAGTTGGAGGAAGGAAAATAGTTGGAGGATTAGAATGAGAATGAAATTAATCATGCACATATTTGGTTTTCTTAGGGTCTGTTTCGGGGGTTTTAATGAGAAGATGAAAGGAGGAGAAAGACCGTAAAGGGAGGGAAGAAAAGGAAGTGGAGGGAAGAGCTTTTTCCGATGCCTGCTAATTTTAGAGAAAATATGGGTGCGGGTGATTTTTTTTATTTTTAAATTTTTGTAGTGATTAAAGTAAAAAGTATAAGAGATAGATAGAAAATTGTGAGATATGAGAGAGAAAACTCAAAAACCAAAAAACTTCTCAAAAAACCTGCCTAGCTTTTTATGCTTGGAGTTTAATAGTCTGTTTGGTTGGAGGGGCGAAGAATAGAAAAGTGGAAAGTATGAGTGTAACTTTCAGTTCTCATGGGGTGAAAAATATTTTTTACTTCGATTGCTTGGTTGAACGAAAAAAAAAAAAGTGAGAAGTTTCATTTTCAGTGAAATGTAGGAAGAAAATAAAAGATTTGAATAGGGTATAAAATTTTTCCCCTCACTTTTCCTTCCACATTTTATCTCAATTTTGGGGGTAAATATTTAACAAAGGATAGGTTTTTTGCATTTTCTTCCACTTTAATCTCTCTCACATTTACCTTCCTACCAAATTAATAAAATTAAATGCATTTTTCCATTTTTTCTATCTCATTTTTCACCCCTCCTATTTTCCCTACAGTCAAACGCAACATAAGAGGAAATATATGGAAAGATAAAATTAAGTTCAATTTTTTTTTTATCTATTTCCATTATTTCTCATATTTTGGAGGAAACAAAATTGAAGAAAGTTACCCAAATTTTTTTTATAGATCATGAATCTGATTTCTTTGATATTTGGTATTTGATCTCTCCTACTTTTTCACTTTACATATCATAGGTCCTACCATTTTCTTTCTCTCTCTCCTGCTTTTTCACTTTACATATCAAATATTAAAATCAAATATCGCACAATATCGTATTCCTGATCTGACCAAGCTTTCTTTCCAAAAAAACAAAGAAAAACCCTCGGGGGTATGTACAACAATTTTATTTTTTCTTTTTAACTTTCTTTTTCTGTTCCCATCCGTTCCTCTCTTTTTTAAGGCAAAATCTGATGAGAGCCTAGGCTCTCGGTTTTTTTAGGAGCGTCCAATGCACATATATGTTATAAATTATGCACATATACGTATTATAAAATGCATATATTAATTATACCATTAATTAATATGTTCATAATTAATATGAACATTAATTAATGTTCATAATTAATATGTGCATTTTATAACACGTATATGTGCACAATTTATAACATATATGTGCATTAGTCGCTCCTAATAAAATCGAGCGGCTAGGCGCTTATCAGATTATCTGCTTTTTTATGACTCGGGAGCAGGTCCC